>CM035420.1:69587220-69597220 GCA_020310875.1 Ceratopteris richardii
TCTTCACTCTAAGATGCCTGATCGACCAGGCAAGTGTGAGGAAGAGGAGATTATATTGCTGCTTTGTGGACTTCCGCAAAACATTTGACATCGTTCCCAGGGACGACTCTCCATATGACTACTTGATATCGGAGAACTACATGTGGGGAAAAAATTAAAAGTATTGTAGGTTTATTGCAATATGCAAAAAACATATATTATGTAATGTATTGTATTCTATTTCATTTTAAAGGACACTATAATGTATTCTACCATACAGTACAAACTCAATACAAAACAAGACATTATAATGTATGTATTATCTAATGGTGTTTGTATAATCTATTTATACAATTAATACATATTATTGCAATTAATAAGATGAGTACATTATATACAATGTCCTTTGTCTTCTTTATTGTAATAGAATTTATAAACCACTGTACACTAGAAAATGTAGTCAAAGATCACGAGAGTACAATTTTTATATTGTATAGACTCTCAAAATACAATACAACAATACATATATAATGCATAAAATATGTGTTTCATGAATATCCCTTTTTACATACAGAAATGCAACATAGTTTTGGAGCATAAAAAGCGAATTGCTTTTATATAATGGAATATAATTTTGGAGTACAAAAAGCGAATTTAGGGTTGGAGTATGAAAAACGATTTCATATGTCTGAAAATATCATACATCCAACGGTGGGAAGAATCTACCATACGCGTACGGAAAAAACTATGATGGTAACCATAATATGTATGTATGTATTCATATGTAAGTATTTATGTATGTGTGCATGTACGTATGTATGTACCTACAAAAGTATGCATGTATGTATGTACAAATGTCAAAGTAACATGGGGACGCGTCCCGGGGTCCTAGGGACACCGGGACGCCGTCCCCAACCTTCCAAAAGCTGGGACGCCAAGTGGGGACGGGGGACGTCCCGAGTTGCTCGTGTGTAACAGCGTTCCGTCCCGGGAACACGTCCCGGGGACGGGGGACGGTGACAGGACAGTATGGGGACGGCAGAAATCAGAAGGTGTCTTGGAGGGAAAGTTTTTTGAATTTTGAATTTAGTTTTCAGTTCTGGTATGTTTTTGTTGACTGTTGAACATTCATTTGACCAACTTTAAGGAGCAAATGAGTAAATCTTCTTACAGTTACAAAGATGAGAAAGGAAATAAGGCTTACGCATATGATATAGATGAGAGAACACATGTAAGAGAGGGAATGGCTATTTCTAGCAGATCTTATACTTGCAAAATCGGATGTATGAGTCATGCCAAACATATATTCATCTTAGGTTAAGTTCTTGAACAACACATGAAGTTCTATCCTAGACTATACAAGTGTTAGAAACATCATAAACATGCCAATACAAGTCATTTAAAAAAACCAAATACATGCCTGAAAAAAGTGAAAACTACCTCATGCTTTGCTAGAAAAGTGAAGGCTAGGATCCCACTCAAGAGAGGACCCTTGAGAAATGCCTCGAGATATTAAATCAACATAATCAAGAAGTTCAAGAACATAAGAAAGAAGACATAGAGGAGGCTTCAGCCATGATGGGAGTAAATGGACAGTGGTTGTTGGAGGAGATTTCAGTGATGGTAGCATTTGACACATAATGGTTGTTCCAGCTGAAAGAATATACAAAATGATAGAATGTACAAGGAGTGTGAATAAGAGCCATATATCCCATTTTATTTTTTGGCAAAACATAGAAGAAATGGCAAGGAAAACCAAACGCTTTCCTTAGATCTGAAGTACATGAAAAATGTAAACAGAAAGTCTATCCATTTGAAATCATGTGGTTCCAAAAAATGAAATCCTTGAAACACTCCTTGAGAGATCACAATTCAGTTATGTAGAATCTTTCTTTTGATTAGCTAATAGCCAGACTAGAATAATTCTTCATAACTAGAGTTAAATATAACGGAATGAAACAAGAATTTTGTTTAAAAGTAGACAAGCTTGTCCTTCACAACCTTGACTTAATGGGAGGAACAAGTCAAAGAGATAAAAGGTTATGATCACTCACACTCATGCACTAAAAAATTTTGAATGTTCAACTGTCAACAACGTTCATTGTTCATACTTAAAACACATCTTTTTTCTATGGTTTTCTTCTTATTGCTCATTTCATGTGTTGAAGAATTCATAGTACATGACTTTAATTTGGCTAATTTGAGAAAATCACCATTTTTTTAGTGCCGTCCCGGGGACGCGTCCCCGGCACACCCTAGGCTCCGTCCCCATCCCGGGGACACCACCGTTCCCAAGACCCGTCCCCGTCCCCTTGTGACTTTGACAAATGTACCTACATATGTACGAACGTCTCTCTCTCTCTCTCTCTCTCTCTCTCTCTCTCTCTCTCTCTCTCTCTCTCTCTCTCTCTCTCTCTCTCTCTCTCTCTCTCTCTCTCTCTCTCTCTCTCTCTCTCTCTCTCTGAGTCAGGATATGAGAGAGCTTGGTACACTCAGGTTAGAGTATGGTTTGATAGTCATGGGCTTGATATGGACAGATTGCCGCCTTTTCAGTACGACCCAGACTCACCTCACATCCACCTCTCTCGTCATGAGAGGAATGTTGTGCTTAGACAGGATCTTTGGCAGCGCTACATTAGTCAGACATGGCACACACCACACATGGGAACGAGACTATTGCACTATCGAGACCAGTTCTTAGACATCCTAGCATACGGTTTCATCCGGCGGCCATGTTACATGGATACTTACATGCCTCGTAGCTCGAGGGTAGCGATTGGCCAGTTGAGAGTCTCATCACATAGACTAGAGATTGAGACGGGAAGAGCTGCAGACATTCCCAGAGAGGAGCAGATATGCAAGGTTTGCAGAGTAGAGATAGAGGATGAGGAGCACTTTGTATGCAGATGTAGCGCATATGATGGCATCAGAGGTAGATACGGGACTCTATTTACAGGGCAGCCCACCCTCCGAGAGATCATGGACTCTAGAGACCAGCGACAGCTCGGGCGATTCCTACTAGAGATACAGAGTCACATAGATTCCCTACTCCAGCCTACTGTAGCAGCCCATTCAGGAGGGAGACAGAGTCGGCTCACTGAGTTCTTTATTCCACAACGTGCTGCAGCCCTCCCCCCCTCAGCCCACACACCGAGAGGGGTGACTCTTCAGCAGGCTCAGGCTGCTCGAGCTAGGAGACGACCCCCTGCTAGAGGATATCGGGCCCCGAGACATCACCGACATCAGATTGCAGAGATCCAGGCTCGTCACCATGGCGCCATGGAGGAGAGACGATTCTAGATGATGGCTGATCCCGCTGCAGCTATCACGATAGCCCTGACTCCACCTCCACCTATGTATCACATCTTACACCCGCCCACTAGCACAGGATGGAGCTAGTTAGTCGTTTCAGATGCATTCCCATGCTTGTTGTACTACCCCTTTGCATATAGACTGTCATAGATATCGCACTCCATACATCCCCCCCTTTCATGGGTATCTCCACACGCATTTCACTGAGATATGTATCAGCTTTACCAGTTTCTTTTTCAGCACTTTTATCTTCTCTGATAGACAGAAGATACACCCATGTACATCGATTTGTCTCATAGGCCGAGTTCGGCCTCCTAATAGGCCGAGTTCGGCCTCCTAATAGACCAGCTATGATGTATGCTGCGACGGTTTGGGCCCCAGGTCTCACAGTCACCCAGTGGAGTGCGATCGAGAGGCCACAGGTACGTATGATCTCGAGATTATTTCGTGGGAAACAGTCGGTGCCACATGACATCATCAGGGCAGAGCTAGCTGCACCACCCATGGCAGTAGAGGCACTATTCCAGACTATCTGCTTTATTCAGAGGATTAGGGACCTCCCTACAGATAGACTCACACACAGAGCTCTTGAGGCATCTATACAGATATCAGAGTTAGGATATGAGAGAGCTTGGTACACTCAGGTTAGAGTCTGGTTTGATAGTCATGGACTTGATATGGACAGATTGCCGCCTTTTCAGTATGACCCAGACTCACCTCACATCCATCTCTCTCGTCGTGAGAGGAATGTTGTGCTCAGACAGGATCTCTGGCAGCTCTACATTAGTCAGACATGGCACACACCACACATGGGATCGAGACTATCGCACTATCGAGACCAGTTCCTAGACATACTAGCTGACGGTTTCATCCAGCGACCACGCTACATGGATACTCACATGCCTCATAGCTTGAGGGTAGCGATTGGCCAGCTGAGAGTCTCATCACACCGACTCGAGATTGAGACGGGCAGAGCCGCAGACATTCCCAGAGAGGAGCGGATATGCAGAGTATGCAGAGTAGAGATGGAGGATGAGGAGCACTTTGTATGCAGATGTAGCGCATATGATGGCATCAGAGGCAGATACGAGACTCTGTTTGCAGGGCAGCCCACCCTCCGAGAGATCATGGACTCTAGAGACCAACGACAGCTCGGGCGACTCTTACTAGAGATACAGAGTCACAGAGATTCCCTACTCCAGCCTACTGTAGCACTCCATACAGGAGGGAGACAGAGTCAGCTCACTGACTTCTTTATTCCACGACGTGCTGCAGCCCTCCCCCCCTCAGCCCACATACCGAGCGGGGTGACTCTTCAGCAGGCTCAGATATCTCGAGCGAGGAGACGACCCCGTGATATAGGATATCGGGCCCCGAGACTTCACCGACACCAGATTGCGGAGATCCAGGCTTGTGACCATCGCGCCATGGAGGAGAGACGATCCCAGATGATGGCCGATCCCATTGCAGCCATCAGGGTGGCCCTGACTCCACCTCCACCTATGTATCACATATTACATCCCACCCCCTAGCACAGGATGGAGCTAGTTAGTCGTCTTAGATGCATTCTCATGGTTGTTGTACTACCCTTTTGCATATAGACTATCATAGATATCGCACTCCATACACCCCCCACCACTTTCATGGGTATCCCCACATGCACACTACGGAGATCTATATCAGCTTAACCAGTTTCTTTTCAGCACTTTTATCTTTTCTGATTGACAGAAGATACACCCATGTACATCGATTTGTCTCATAGGCCGAGTTTGGCCTCCTAATAGACGTAAAAACACTTTCTTTCTTTCTTTCTTTCTCTCTCTCTCTCTCTCTCTCTCTCTCTCTCTCTCTCTCTCTCTCTCTCTCTCTCTCTCTCTCTCTCTCTCTCTCTCTCTCTCTGTGTGGAGGTGTGTGTGTGTGTGTGTGTGTGTGTGTGTGTGTGTGTGTGTGTTTGTAGAGGTTCTGTGAGCTTGAAGCTTGAGCACCATAAAAATTTTGAGATGGACCCTGTGTGCACCTAGATTGTAGCTTTGCAGACATGATTTATAACCTGAGTTCCTTGCATCTCAGGTGCTTTCTGAACCAGGTGGTACTGCAGAAATGAGTAAAAAAATTGAAGAGCAGAAGCCTAACGATGAGAAACCCAAAGCCAATGAGAACAATCCAGATGTGAATGGATAGGAGAGATTTTTTGTTATTATAAATGGAGAATTTTGGTACAGTATGTTGAATCTTGTTTGGCTGTAACTTTTTACTAGTTTTGGCAAGGGATTCTCCCCAATTGTGAGTGTGTGGTCTTTTCTTTTCTTCCTCCCCTTTGTTTTTTTTTGGTTTTGTTGGGGGGGGGGGGGTGTGTGTGTGTGTGTGTGTGTGTGTGTGTGCGCACACCTGTGCATGTGTGTGTGTGTGTGTGCGCGCGCGCACACCTGTGCATGTTTGTGTGTGTGTGTGTGTGTGTGTGTGTGTGTGTGTGTGTGTGTGTGTGTGTGCGCACACCTGTGCATGTGTGTGTGTGTGTGCGCGCGCGCACACCTGTGCATGTTTGTGTGTGTGTGTGTGTGTGTGTGTGTGTGTGTGTGTGTGTGTGTGTGTGTGTGTCCGTGCATGCGCACGGGAGTGCGTGCTCGCATATATTCATTAATGTATGCATGTATTTATGTACACAAAATTCATAAAGACGATATCGAAACCTCCAAGAACCTGTTCTGCCTGCATTCGTGCCAGATCCGCAGCTGCCTTTGCCCTTGACTAATGCTCCCCAGGTAAAACAAAACAAAATGATTAAGTAAACAAATAAACATACAGATATCGATTGGCTCTTATGTCTCAAAAGGGCTATAGAGAAAACAACAAGAACAATAAAACTTTACTGATTCATTGGTAGCCCATCGTTCATAATAATGTGTGTAGCGTTCTAATGAATTCTTTGCCATTTCCCGCCGTCTCTCAGCTTCATCATACTGCAACAACATCCATCTTTATAAACTCAAATCTCCTTGACATTATGAACTGGAAATTAAAAAGAGTAAGAAAGATTTTTTAATGGAAAGACATCCTTTTCAATTCAGTGATATGAATGATTTAGAAGCATCATAATCCCAATAAGATGACAGCATTAATATCTCTCAGGTGAGGGAGAGCATGTTATGGATGCTGCTCTAAACAATAAAATCTAGCATAATATACATGAACAAGCATTATGCGCATATGCACACACTGGAGAAAAAATACAACAAAGCATTATGACTATATACACATACTTTATTTTGGAGAAGGAAAAAAAAAAAAGCATGATATACCCGATTAATGAATAAGACACAGAATAAGAATGAAAATACGAACAAAATTGAGCAAAAACTTAAATGATGAGAATAGTATTAAAAACAGAATAATATTCATAATAATAAAATAGATATAGATGAGAAAATAACAATACAGTTAATACATATCATCAGAAGTTAACATTTTAAAAGAACACAACATAAGATGAGATGGAAAAAGGCAATGAATGGAGTACAAATAAAAATATTAAAAAGGACATAGGTACAACTCACAGATTAATTTTTTTTTAAAAAACATCTTCAGCTTTTCGACAGCTAAAACTATTTCTCGAACTCTGGATCAACAAGAATCTACATCTATCCACAGAGATTAAAAACAAAATGGCAAATAAAGGCACACATCTCTTGATTGCATGGAGTAGATATCTAAGACACTTTCTTTTTCGGGGGGGGGGGGGGGGGGGGGGGGGGGGGGGGGGGGGGGGGGGGGGGGGGGGGGGGGGGGGGCTGGGCTGGTGGCAAAAAGTAGAAATGTGAAAACCTTAGCTTGAAAGAAAATGGAACCCTAGGTCATCCTCTGTGCTGTCCAAACAAGAAGCACCACGTTCCAGAATTCAGCATGCATAGTTTACGATGTATACATACATTTACCAAGATTTGTGTGTGCTGTTAAGTGCTAATTCAAAACCAAGTTTTATAGGTGAATCCATTTATCTGTTGCAACAATGCACTTCCAGATCAAGATACAGGAAGCTGAATAATACATTTTGATGCCTCCTCACTCCACAGGCACAGCCCTACAAGTAAACATGTAACCTTTCTTTTCTCAAGTTTGAGGTTCTTCGATCCGGGCTACCCTTAGATGCATAAAAGGAATCAAGGCAACCATGTTTGCGTTTTTTTGGTGCACAAAAACAAGCCTAAAACTGGACATTTAAAATCTCTTGAATGTCTAACAATCTTACAAGAAATCTCCATCTCATCACACCACAATGTCCGCAAAGCTAGAGGAAGAATACAGACAAATTTCCATTCTTTTGGACCCCTTGGAGATTCTAATTTTCTCTTGAAGCTTCTATGTATAAGGAAAACCAATCCTTCATCTTATCTAGATGAAGGATTAGATTTCCTCATTCCACAGAAACAGCCCTACAAGTAAACATGTAAACGTTCTTTTCTCAAGTTTGAGGTTCTTTGATCCAGGCTTCCCTTAGGTGCAGAATAGGAATCAAGGCAGCCTTGTTTGTAATTTTTGCTGCGCAAAAACAAGTCTAAAACTGGACATTTAAATTCTCTTGAGTGTCTAACAATCTTACAAGAGGCGTCCGTCCCATCTTGATCCACACTACAATGTTCGCAAAGCTCATGGAAGAATACCTTTGGACCCCTTGAGAATTCTACTATTTCTCTTAAAGCTTCTATGTATGAGGAACTCCAATCCTTAATCTTATGTAATGTCCTATTGACCAAAAGGCACCACTAGTACAAATACACAAAATATCAGAATACAAATCAACAGCCACACCAGGAGGTGCACATTGCAGTCTGGAACTGCAATGGATCTTTATGGACACATCCAGGGCGCCTCGAGGAGGTGATGGAGGGCAGAGACATTATCTTCTTGACAGAGACACACGAGAGCCCGGGGAGGAGCCTACCGAGGATTGAGGGCTATATGTGGGAGTCAGCTCACCGCCGCCAGATGAGACAGCACACCACACGGGGATCAGGAGGAGTAGCCGTGCTCTATAGACAGTCGTTACAGCACAGGGTACAGGTGGTAGCCAGAGACCCAGAGGCACGTTTCATGTGGATACGCTTGCAGCTATCAGAGGAGAGAGCAGCGTACTTCGCCGTATGCTATATTGCACCCATTGGTTCACGCTTCACACATTCCCCTGAGCAGCTACCAGGAGGGGAGGGACCAGACACCACATCACCATATGACTGCCTCAGTGACACGATTATGGAGTATACCGGGATGGGTGAAGTCTTCCTTGTAGGAGACTTCAATGCCCGCACTCAGAGCCACCAGTGTGATATCTACGACTTTGACGACCCTGAGATGCTTCGTACCATAGAGGACATGCCTACACTCAGAGCCTCAGCCGACACCGCCACACCCACCTTATATGGCCGACACTTACTCCAGATGGGAGCAGCACACCGTCTCGTTATATATAATGGGATGGAGAGCTGGCCCACCTCGCGCGGTCTCACCTGCATTCCACCCACGACACCACAGGGGGGCAGTGTGGTAGACTATGTTATCGGACCTCCGGAGGCGACACATCTGATCACCTCATTCACTATCCCACCCTTACAGATTGGAGCCGATCACGCATATCTTGCCCTATCCATTCGCGGCTCACCATGCATACCCCACCCCGTCACCCTACAGCCACGAGCCCGTACCACCATTCACTTTAGACATGAGCTAGCACATATCTATAGCTCCCATGTTCGAGAGCGCATCTACTCCCTTGATCCCTCTGCCTCCTTGGACACCCTCACCGCCCACTTCTCCTCGATCCTCCATACATCCGCTACTCTCAGCTTCCCATACACCACCCACAGCACTGCACATCCGACACGGCTGGGGCATACACCCCAAAATAGATGGTACGATGAGTGTAGGCGACTATACCGACATCTCAGAGCACAGAGTATCTTGGGATCCATCACAGAGAGGGAGGCACGACGACAGATGCGAGCCCTCACACGCCGGAAGCGGCGAGCTTTCGAGGAGCGACAGGAGGCAGAGTTGATCGACCTTCTCATGAGTAGGGATTGTGCCACCGCGTGGAGGGCACTACGTGAGCCACGTCCACCTACACCCATAGCAGATCCTTCGACTTGGCACACCTACGCCCAGAGGTTATATGACGTCCCAGGACAGCCACCATTACCGATTCCTTCCACACCGCGTCCGGTGATATCCACCCTCTTCACAGCAGGCATGGTACGACAGGCCATCCATAGGCTACAGCATGGCCGTTCTGCAGACCACACGGGGCTACAGGGAGAGCACTTTATATACGCAGCAGATGTAGTTTCCCACTTGATCGCCCATCTCTTCAACCGTGCTTTGGTTGAGGGATTACCCGACTCATGGACTATGCATACCATTACGCCTATCCATAAGTCCGGCGATATGATGGACCCAGGGAACTACAGGACTATTATGATAGGCCATATCTTGGCCAAGATCTATGGGGCAGTACTAGAGGCAGAGCTCAGTACACACACTGAGGCAGCGGGGATCAGAGCACCCGGCCAGGCAGGCTTCCGCCGCACTTTCTCCACCATCGACCACATCTTCGTGCTTCGTTGCTTGATTGAGTGCGCGAAGGCGAGGAAGCAGAGACTATACTGTTGCTTTGTGGATTTCCGCAAAGCCTTCGATATGGTCCCTCGAGAGAGACTAC
>CM035420.1:69602220-69702220 GCA_020310875.1 Ceratopteris richardii
CCACTGTCCATATTCTTTTATACGCTAATGATATTGTACTGCTTTCAGAGTCTGCAGAAGCTCTACAGCATCATCTACATGGCCTAGATGACTTTTGTAGACACAGAGGGTTATATGTGAACCTTGGTAAAACCAAGGTCATGATCTTTCATACATCAGCACAAGTACGCAGACATAGTTTGTTCACAGAACGAGGTGAACCGATTGGGGTGGTCGGATCATATGTTTACTTGGGAGTGACATTTACAGGAGCATCAAGGGTCTTCTCTATGTCTCAGGAAGCTCGTGACCGCATCACACGTGGGTATGCAGCACTAGCTTTGATGGAGAGACAGTGCCACCAGGCATATTTTCAGGAGCCCCGCACAAAGGGGTAGCTCTTCGACACTTTGGTCACGCCCGCGCTCATCTATGGGGCAGCCATATGGGGACCAAGATTAGCTACATCATTATGGACAGCATTAGAGAGGCCACAGATGATTGCCAGACTTATCCGCAGCAAGCCTTCAGTACCACATGATATCATTAGAGCATAGCTTGCTGCACCACCGATGCTAGTTGAGGCAGTATTCCAAACAGTATGCGTATTACACAGACTCCGGAGCATGGATACAGAGCGAATTGCTTATCGTGCTTTCCAGGTATTAGAAGGCGACACCTCTTCATGGTATGCACAGACACAAGACTGGCTGGCCCATCATGGCTTTGACATAGATAGACTACCACCACTACAGTAAGACTCACATGCACCCAACTACTCTCTCTCTCATCAAGAGAGGAATAGGGTCATTCGTCAGGAGATATGGCATACATACATACATACAGAGGACATGGGTGAGCCCTAGGGATACATAGCCACCGAAAATGCTCTATTACCATGAGCATTTTGTACATATATCGGACAAGGGCTTCATCGAGATCCCGAGATACATGCAGACATACATGTCCCACCACGTCTGAGTCGTCATTGGGCAGCTCAGGGTTTCATCACATCAGCTCTAGATTGAGAGGGGTCCGTCCAGGGGAGTCCCCCAGGTAGGTGGTACCCAATATGCGAGACAGAGGTAGAGAGTGAGGAGCATTTTGTTATCAAATGCCCAGCATACTGAGACCTACGAGCACTGTTCCAAATAGAAGAGTCACTTCAGTTGTGCATGACTATGGGGGACCAGAGATGCTTGGGACGCTTCCTCACAGAAGCATACAAGAGGCTAGAGCAGTCACTACAGCCCACACATCAGCCACCGGTGAGTACCCAGCAGACCATTACCCAGTTCTTTCAGCGAGCTGAGCTACATCAAAGAGGTCCATCTATAGGCTCACGCTCCACCAGAGAGCAGCACAAAGAGCATGACGATGACCACGCATGCGCGGATATCGCCGACCACAATGATATGAGGAGGATATCTCACGCATCAGGACAGCCTACAACCATATGATGGAGCATAGGCGTACCACCACCCCTTGGGTTGTCTTCCTTCAGGAGGCGCTCAAACCACCACCAATGTACCACATACTACACCCACCTCCACCCATCACCAATAGCTAGGGTGTTTTACTGACATTATGGATCCCTCATGTATTAGGTGGCCACTATCTGCAGAGTCAGAGCCACGTCTCCCAAGCCTTTTCCAGCCCATATTGCTTTGGGTAGCGATATACTTTTTAGTTCATTTCATCTTCTACACAGAGTTACGACGCTTGTACATGGTTTTTGTCTCATAGGCCAAGTTTGGCCTCCAGAAGACGTTTCTCTCTCTCTCTCTCTCTCTCTCTCTCTCTCTCTCTCTCTCTCTCTCTCTCTCTCTCTCTCTCTCTCTCTCTCTCTCTCTCTCTCTCTCTCTCTCTCTCTCTCTCTCTCTCTCTCTCTCTCTCTCTCTCTCTCTCTCTCTCTCTCTCTCTCTCTCTCTCTCTCTCTCTCCAGAAGGGTGGATCGACATAGTGAAGAAGAACATCAAAAAAGAAGCCAAAGAGAAAGCACAAAAGGAAGAAGCCCTCATCGTGCACACCACTATTGAGGAAGAAAAGATGAGACATGCCCGCCGTCTCAATGTACGCATCACGGGCATTGAAGAAAAAGAAGGCTCTACCCCCGAGTCCGATGGGAAGACACTATGCAAGATACTCGGCTACAAAGAGGAGTCCCCCCCATTCATCAAGTCTTGGAGAACGGGACGAGACCCCACGAAGAAGAGAGCTCTCATTCTACACTTCCCTTCCGAAGATATAAGATCTACTTTCCTACGCAAGAGGGTGATTTTGAGAGCACTTGATGGCCCCCCCCATCTACCTTGACGATGATCTCACACCCATGCAGGTAGCACACCGTCGTGCATGCATGCCGAGAGTACATCAAGCTCGCAAAGAAGGAAAGAAGGCTTCATACAGAGATGGTCGTGTCATCATTGATGGCAAGGCCATCCCATAGGGATTCGCGGCCTGTGAGACACTCGAGGAGATACACCTTGCAGTTTGGAACTGCAATGGAGATCTATGGACACACCCAGAGAGATTGGAAGAGGTGCGCAAAGGCAAAGACATCATTATGCTCACAGAGACACATGAGAGCCCGGACCGGGGCCTACCTCGTGTCCACGGTTTTCAGTGGGAGTCCACATACAGAGAGTGTACACGTCAGCACACCACCCGAGGATCAGGAGGAGTAGCCATACTCTTTAGAGATGGACTTCAGAGCAGGATACAGATAGTCGCACGTGATTCACAGGCCAGATATCTTTGGATTCGACTCCAGCTCTCGCAGGAGAGGATCATCTTCATAGCATTATGCTACTTTGCTCCTTCTAGCTCGCGTTTCGCTATCATAGATCGAGAGGAGGACTCACCATACACTTGCTTGTCAGAAGAGATTACAGAGTACTCTGCATTAGGGGAAGTCTTCCTTATGGGAGACTTCAATGCCAGGACAGGCAATGATCAGTGTGAGATATTTGACCCAAAAGACCCGGAGATACTACATACCATAGAGGATGAGTCTACAGCTCGAGCTTCAGCTGACGCTACACACACTCACTATGGCACTCACCTACTCAGACTAGGCTCTCGACATAATCTCGTTATCTATAACGGGATGACTCAGTGGCCTACCTCAGGAGGATTGACATGCATACCACACTCAGTCACAGATGGCAGGGGAAGTACAGTAGATTACGTCATGGGGTCCAGAGAGGCCATAAACCTACTTACCTCATTCACCATCCCACCCATACCCATTGGGGCTGATCACACATACCTCGCACTCTCCCTGAAGGGAGACACCCCTACACGCATACCCGCAGCACGCATCCCACACACCACCATCCACTTCACACACGAGCTAGCTCACATATATGCGGCTCGAGTCGAGCAGGGTCTTCTCTTACTTCATCCTGACACTCCACTATCCCTACTCACCTCTCAGATAGCATCAGTTCTTCAGACATCAGCCATCAGCTCCTTCCCACACACCATCCATTCTCGTCACACACCTCCTCCCGGGACTATGCCACAACACCGTTGGTATGATGAGGATTGCAGAGATCTTTACCGCCGACTACGAGCTCAGCGAGCATTGGGAGAGATCACAGAGAGAGAGGCCAAGGGACAGATGAAGACTCTCACACGTCGAAAGAGGCGAGCCTTTGAGGAGGCACAGGAGCTTGAGCTATACCATCTCTTTATGAGTATGGACAGTGCTGCAGCATGGCGCAGCCTACGAGAGCCACGCCCGACCACACCTATTGGAGACCCACACACATGGCATGATTATGCTCAGAGGTTATATGAGGTACCTAGGAAGCCTCCCATTCCCCAGCCACTTGAGCCTCGCCCTACTAGTTCTTCTCTCTTCACAGCAAAGATGGTTGAGAGGGCCATACGACGACTTCGACATGGACGTTCGACAGACCACGCAGGATTGCAGAGCGAGCATCTCATATATGCAGCCTCCACTATAGCCCCGTTGATTGCACATGTCTTCAACCGGGCTATAGGAGAGGGCTTCCCTGAGGAGTGGACTAGGCACACCATTGTGCCTATCCACAAATCTGGCGACACCCTGGATCCAGGGAACTACAGGACCATCATGATTGGCCACACCATGGCCAAACTATACGGTGCCATACTTGAGGCAGAGCTCAGTTCATATGCAGAGACTGAGGGGCTACGAGCACGAGGCCAAGCAGGTTTTCGACGAGCTTTCTCTACTATTGATCACATCTTCATTCTGCGCTGCCTCATTGATGGGGCAAGGGTGCGGAAGAAGAGGCTATATTGCTGCTTTGTGGACTTCCGCAAAGCTTTTGATACAGTGCCGCGAGAGAGGCTCTTCCAACGCCTCCAGAGCTTGGGAGTACCATCAGGGATGATTTGGGCCATCTATGCACTCTATGAGCAGGTGACTGGGAGGGTACGGTGTCCAGGAGGTATGTCTGAGGCCATTGCTAGCACCATCGGTGTTAAGCAAGGCTGCCCGCTCTCTCCCACTCTATTTGGTCTCTACATTGACGAGATTGAGGACTACATTCTCCGAGCTGGAGGAGAGGGTGCAGACCTCGCAGGTACACATGTCCACATTTTATTATATGCCGATGACATTGTCTTGATTTCAGAGTCACCCGAGGGATTACAGCGCCACCTTGAGGCCCTGGATGAGTTTTGTACACAGAGGGGCTTCACAGTAAACCTTGGCAAGACCAAGGTCATGATCTTCCACACCTCCCCCATGGTGAGGAATGGAGCAGGATTCAGAGCTGGTGGTGGACAGATTGAGGTGGTCACTTCCTATGTCTATCTCGGAGTCACATTCACGAGCTTGCCCGGCCCCTTCAGCATGAGACAGGCAGCCACCGATAGACTCACACGCGGATATGCAGCTTTAGCCATGTTAGAGCGGAGATGTCACCAAGCACACTTCCAGGAGCCCCGCACGAAGGGCTGGCTATTTGACACACTGGTCAGACCAGCTATGATGTATGCTGCGACGGTTTGGGCCCCAGGTCTCACAGTCACCCAGTGGAGTGCGATCGAGAGGCCACAGGTACGTATGATCTCGCGATGATTTCGTGGGAAACAGTCGGTGCCACATGACATCATCAGGGCAGAGCTAGCTGCACCACCCATGGCAGTAGAGGCACTATTCCAGACTATCTGCTTTATTCAGAGGATTAGGGACCTCCCTACAGATAGACTCACACACAGAGCTCTTGAGGCATCTATACAGATATCAGAGTTAGGATATGAGAGAGCTTGGTACACTCAGGTTAAAGTCTGGTTTGATAGTCATGGACTTGATATGGACAGATTGCCACCTTTTCAGTATGACCCAGACTCACCTCACATCCACCTCTCTCGTCGTGAGAGGAATGTTGTGCTCAGACAGGATCTCTGGCAGCTCTACATTAGTCAGACATGGCACACACCACACATGGGATCGAGACTATCGCACTATCGAGACCAGTTCCTAGACATACTAGCTGACGGTTTCATCCAGCGACCACGCTACATGGATACTCACATGCCTCATAGCTTGAGGGTAGCGATTGGCCAGCTGAGAGTCTCATCACACCGACTCGAGATTGAGACGGGCAGAGCCGCAGACATTCCCAGAGAGGAGCAGATATGCAGAGTATGCAGAGTAGAGATGGAGGATGAGGAGCACTTTGTATGCAGATGTAGCGCATATGATGGCATCAGAGGCAGATACGAGACTCTGTTTGCAGGGCAGCCCACCCTCCGAGAGATCATGGACTCTAGAGACCAGCGACAGCTCGGGCGACTCTTACTAGAGATACAGAGTCACAGTGATTCCCTACTCCAGCCTACTGTAGCACTCCATACAGGAGGGAGACAGAGTCAGCTCACTGACTTCTTTATTCCACGACGTGCTGTAGCCCTCCCCCCCTCAGCCCACATACCGAGCGGGGTGACTCTTCAGCAGGCTCAGATATCTCGAGCTAGGAGATGACCCCGTGATATAGGATATCGGGCCCCGAGACTTCACCGACACCAGATTGCGGAGATCCAGGCTTGTGACCATCGCGCCATGGAGGAGAGACGATCCCAGATGATGGCCGATCCCGTTGCAGCCATCAGGGTGGCCCTGACTCCACCTCCACCTATGTATCACATATTACATCCCACCCCCTAGCACAGGATGGAGCTAGTTAGTCGTCTTAGATGCATTCTCATGGTTGTTGTACTACCCTTTTGCATATAGACTATCATAGATATCCCACTCCATACACCCCCCACCACTTTCATGGGTATCCCCACATGCACACTACGGAGATCTATATCAGCTTAACCAGTTTCTTTTCAGCACTTTTATCTTTTCTGATTGACAAAAGATACACCCATGTACATCGATTTGTCTCATAGGCCGAGTTCGGCCTCCTAATAGACGTAAAAACACTTTCTTTCTTTCTTTCTTTCTCTCTCTCTCTCTCTCTCTCTCTCTCTCTCTCTCTCTCTCTCTCTCTCTCTCTCTCTCTCTCTCTCTCTCTCTCTCTCCATCAGGGTGGCCCTGACTCCACCTGCACCTATGTATCACATATTACACCCACCCACTAGCACAGGATGGAGCTAGTAGTCGTCTTAGATGCATTCTCATGGTTGTTGTACTACCCTTTTGCATATAGACTATCATAGATATCGCACTCCATACACCCCCCACCATTTTCATGGGTATCCCCACATGCATACTACGGAGATCTATATCAGCTTAACCAATTTCTTTTCAGAACTTTTATCTTTTCTGATTGACAGAAGATACACCCATGTACATCGATTTGTCTCATAGGCCGAGTTCGGCCTCCTAATAGACGTAAAAACACTTTCTTTCTTTCTCTCTCTCTCTCTCTCTCTCTCTCTCTCTCTCTCTCTCTCTCTCTCTCTCTCTCTCTCTCTCTCTCTCTCTCTCTCTCTCTCTCTCTCTCTCTCTCTCTCTCTCTCTCTCTCTCTCTCTCTCTCTCTCTCTCTCTCTCCATATTCTTTTATATGCTGATGATATTGTATTGGTTTCAGAGTCTGCAGAAGGTTTACAACATCGCCTACATGGTCTAGATGACTTTTGCGCACAGAGAGGTTTATCTGTGAACCTTGGTAAAACCAAGGTCATGATCTTTCATACATCAGCACAGGTACGCACGCATAGTTTGTTCACAGCAACGGGTGGACCGATCGAGGTGGTTGGATCATATGTTTACTTGGGAGTGACATTTACAGCAGCTTCAGGGGTCTTCTCTATGTCTCAGGAAGCCCGTGACCGCATCACACGTGGATACGCAGCACTAGCTCTCATGGAGAGACAGTGCCACCAGGCATATTTTCAGGAGCCCCGCACAAAGGAGTGGCTCTTGGACAACTTGGTTACGCCAACACTCATGTATGGGGCAGCCATTTGGGGGCCAGGATTAGCTACATCAGTATGGACAGCGTTGGAGAGGCCACAGATTCTCATGATTGCCAGACTTATCCGCAGCAAGCCTTCAGTACCACATGATATCATTAGAACAGAGCTCGCTGCGCCACCGATGCTAGTTGAGGCACTATTCCAGAAAGTATGCCTATTACACAGACTTCAGAGCATGGATACAGAGCGCATGGCTTATCGTGCTTTCCAGGCATCACGTGATATGGCATTGGCAGGTGACACCTCCTCGTGGTATGCACAGACACGAGACTGGCTGGCCCACCATGGTTTTGATATAGACAGGCTACAGTACGACTTACATGCACCCACCTATTCTCTCTCCCATCAGGAAAGGAATAGGGTCATTCGTCAGGAGATATGGCATACATACATACAGAGGACATGGGTGTGCCCTAGAGATACATTGCCTCCGAAAATGCTCTATTACCGTGAGCATTTTCTACATATATCGGGCGAGGGCTTCATTGAGATTCCGCGATACATGCAGACATACCTACCCCACCACCTTCGAGTTGTCATTGGGCAGCTCCGGGTGTCATCACATCAGCTCGTGATTGAGAGGGGTCGGTCTAGGGGAGTCTCCCGAGAGGAGAGGTGGTGCCCAGTATGCAAGACAGAGCTAGAGAGTGAGGAGCATTTTGTTGTCAGATGCCCAGCATACTTGGACCTACGTGCACAATTCCAGATAGAGGAGTCGCTCCAGTTGTGCATGACTATGGGAGACCAGCGGCGGTTGGGACGCTTCCTCATAGCGGCATATGAGAGGCGAGAGCAGTCACTACAGCCGACACATCAGACACGGAGGAGTATCCAGCAGACCATTACTCAGTTCTTTCAGCAAGCTCAGTTACACCAAAGAGGTCCATCTAGAGGGCTTACGCTCCACCATGCAGCAACACAGAGAGCACGACGTCGACCACGCATGGTTGGACATCATCGACCACGACTTTATGGGGAGGATATCTCACGCATCAGGACAGCCTATGACCACACGATGGAGCAGAGGCATACCACCACCACCTGGGTTGTCTTCCTTCGGGAGGCACTCAGACCAGCACCGATGTACCACATACTACACCCACCTCCATCCATCACCAGTAGCTAGGGTATTTTACTCACTCACATTATGGGCCTGCCATGTATTAGGTGGCCATTATCTGCAGAGTCAGAGCCACCTCTTCCCAGCCTTTTCCAGCCCGATATAGCCTTTTCCAGCCCGATATAGCTTTATGTAGTAAGTACTTTTTTCATTTCATTTTCTGCACAGGGTTACTACACTTGTACATGGTTTTGTCTCATAAGCCAAGTTTGGCCTCAAGTAAACGTTAATATGACTCTCTCTCTCTCTCTCTCTCTCTCTCTCTCTCTCTCTCTCTCTCTCTCTCTCTCTCTCTCTCTCTCTCTCTCTCTCTCTCTCTCTCTCTCTCTCTCTCTCTCTCTCTCTCTCTCTCTCTCTCTCCCCCCCCCCCAATCGGGGCCCACTAGTACAAGATGGAGCTAGTTAGTGATTTCAGATGCATTGTTATGCTTGTTGTACTACCCTTTTGCATATAGACTATCATAGATATCGCACTCCATACAACCCCCAACTTTCATGGGTATCTCCACATGCATACTACGGACGTCGGTGATCTATATCAGCTTTACCAGTTTTTTTTTCAGCACTTTTATCTTTTCTGATTGACAGAAGATACACCCATATACATCGATTTGTCTCATAGGCCGAGTTCGGCCTCCTAATAGACGTGAAAACACTTTCTTTCTTTCTTTCTGTCCCCCCCTTCTCTCTATGGTAGTAGATGCACTATTCCAGACTAACTGCTTTATTCAGAGGGTGAGGGAGCTCCCTACAGAAAGACTCACACACACAGCTTTTGAGGGATCTATACAGATATCAGAGTCAGGATATGAGAGCTTGGTACACTCAGGTAAGAGCCTGGTTTGATAGTCATGGACTTGATATGGACAGATTGCCGCCTTTTCAGTATAACCCTGACTCACCTCACATCCACCTCTCCCGTCGTGAGAGGAATGTTGTGCTCAGACAGAACTTTCCATACGACAACATTCTCCAAAACAAATTATGCCATCCTACTTTGTCTGAAGGAAGGATAAAGACACATTGTATCATCCTATAATCTATTGTGGGAGAAGGATATAAAACAGATTTAGTACCACGTGACATACATGCAAAAGAAAATGGTACTACTCTCAATAGTTGTATGTAAGGATGGATACTCCCCATAAAAGAGGGGCATAAAATCAAACTCTAGATCGGAAATGTTGTAAATCAGACATATTTCCAGGAACAGCTTCTATGTGAGATTAAAAACAAACCATAATCTTATCTAGTGTCCGATTCCCCAGAACCATGCATCCAAGTCTCTCTGTCTTTCACTTCATCCTTCTCCTATGTGTGTTTGTGATATTCTTCAGAATCTTCACCATTGCTGCCCATAGCGGTGCCAATATCATCACTGCCCTGCTGTTGTGAATTGTTTTATCTCTACTCGCGCTCACAGATACACCACTTAACAACATGTAGTAGGTTTGATGATTTCAAAGCCATGGTTTGTATTCTTGTTTCATCCCATATCAAGGAGTCAGTCAATGACATTTTGAAATTTGAAATCAAAATATGCTATTCAATAACTGACAGATGATTTCCTTAAGATATTTTTATTTTCTTTTAGACTCCATCATGTGGCAACAACTTTTTTCCAGAGAGAGAAAATTGGACAAGATTCCTTTCGAAAAAAGGTAGGTGATGTCAATCACTTACGGATAAATAGAATACCAAAACTTTTTTTATACTTCTTTTATGTAAACATACATTCAGTTCAGAGTCGGTTGTATACCACTCCTTCCTGCTTGGCTGTCTCATATCGATTGCATGCATAAAATCCACCAGTTCTTTCACCATGTTCAGACCATGCACCAAGACATAACCTGCATATTAAATTTTAATGCATTGACAAATCATGAAGTCACGAAAAAATATATAATATGAACTCACCAGCAAAACTCAAATTTACATGGGGGTGTGCATGTCATGTGCATGCAACCTTGGTTCTTCTCTATAGGTCGTTTGCACTTTGGACAGGGCTTCGAATTTGCAAGTATCCTGATTTAACAGCAACAATTCTAGGAAAATATGAACTACGTCTATAAAGAAAGAGAGACCAAAATACACAATAATTTATCAGGATGGTTTAGAGCCACTCCATGCTAGTATCTGAACGAAAGGAGTTAGATTTTTCAGCAAATAAGAGAGCTACATGAATAGTTAGCATGCTGACTAATAAAATTCTATCATTTTTAGAAAACATACCAATTCATGTTCTCTGACTCTGCACAATTCTTAAGAATCCATTTTGCAACAGTGTCACAATCAACGGGTCTATGTGCCTCCTCTCGACACTACAAGTAGCCAATTTTCCATGTAGCACACAAATACTCAACTTCAAGTGGTAAAATCTTGTCCTCATGAATGTTGTAGTTAATATACTCACATTCCAGCAAAAGCTATAACCACATTTGCATACAACATCAAAAGGACCACCTCCAAGAGTGAACTCCACAGCAAACTCACAATTTGGAGCAGGGCACCATTTTGCCTGCGAGTATAGAGACACTCCAAGTCATCAATTATTTCTGAATCTAAATAAAAAAATGATATAGACATGGATAAGAAGGCAAACCTTACGGTTGTCTTCTATATAAGACCTCAACACATATCGTGTGTATTTTGTTCGATCTTCGTCTGATACCAAAGAACGAACCATATCCTCCCCAACAGCAGCATGACAATTTGGATCAGGGCACCGTAAGGAAAGGCAACCTGATCCGTCATTTATTGCCGTATGAATGTAGCCTGTAATATGATCAGAAAAGAAAGGTAGAAACACATTAACCACCATCAAGAAATAGACTAGAGATAGATAAAAATAATGTTGGTCATAAGAAAAGTAAGCTGCAACCAACCTTTCCAGCATGAATAACAAAAATTATGCCGACACATCATAGCTTTCATACTCTCAGGAGGGTAGGACTCAAAGCAGATGCCACATGTAATCTGAATCAAACAATCCAATAATTTATGGACTAACAAGTTAACACGAAAGAATATACTTCTTTTAAAGAAAGAAAATCAGGGGAGATAGGGGGAAAGAAGGAAGAAGGAAGAAAGAAAGTCCTGTCATAAACTGAAAGAAATAGAAAGCAAGCGAGTGCCTTCGGGGGTACCTTTTTTTCTTATTTTCTCTTTTTTTAGCTCTTTTTTTCTTTCTTTTTTTTTTCTTTGTGGGGGGGGGAGGAAGAGAGAAAGAAAGAAAGAAAGACTTTTTAACGTCTATTAGAGGCCGAAATCAGCCTATGAGATAAAACATATACATCAGTATGATCCAATCCACTGTGGTCCCAAAAGGAAAATAAAGTGCGAGTACAAAACAGAGTATAAAAGGAGTGGATAATAGAGAGAGAGAGAGAGAGAGAGAAAGAGGGAGAGAGAGGTCTGCAAAGAGCCAAACTAACCCACGGGACAAAACACACAATCTTGAACCCTATAAGATCCTATCATTGAGACAAAGAAACAGAAAGCAAGTGAAAATTTTAGTGTTTTGTGATGAATAAACCATATGTTGGATCACGGTGTACAATGATAGAATGGAAAGAGTAGAACTAGATGCTATAAAAGTCCAATGTGTTAACCTGGATAAACACAGCATAGCACACAAAAGAGGATATATACATATAAACAAGAGAACATGAACACTAGATACAAGAAGTATGATCAAAAATTACAAATTGCAATTCTCCATTAATGATAAAGATGTACAAGATGATGATATGCTCCAACTAAAAAAAAAAAAGAAATATACCCACAACTCATATAGTACCAAAGAGAGCATGTGTGGGTGAGAGAATAAAGAGACTATGAAGCAGTTAAGCACTCCAACAGCAATACCTCTCACATAAAGCAAGAGAGAGCACTTCCAATGTATGAGTACACTCCTACTCCAAGTCCTCCAAGAGAGCAAGAGTAAACACTCCTCCAACTAAGCTCCACCACCAAGCCCCTCGTGTGTGAAAGAAATCCTTCCACCATGAGTGCATGTGAGAGAAGCACCCTCTTGTGTTGACCAATTAAAAGCAGCCAATAAATCACTTTTATAATTGTACATAGGCAATGGATTTTCTACAAAAAGCATAGCAATAAGCTTTTGTTAAAAGCTGTTTGGTCTTTAGTAAAAATTTGACACAAGGGCTGACTATGTGGCAATGAAGGATGGTGTGGCAAGGGTTCATATTTAAATTTAGGCACACGTCTCCATTTTTGATGTGCCAAGGACCAATTTAATTGAGTTGATAAGCTGTTGTTGACTTTTTTTACTATAAATTAGGTTTGACTTTTAAGGTTGATTTTAACCCTCAACCTCTTCATCACTTCCCTTGGTAGGTTCTCTTTGACTAGTATATGAAGTGAGTTCTAATTTTCCTCTTCTTTTGTACATAGGTACTCATGGAATTTTTTGGAGTCATTATAATAGTTTTCAATTCATTACATATGTGTATGCTGCTTTGGTGTATAATTGAGTTTCTCTTGTATCTATCTTGCAACTTGAGGTAACATATTTATATGGCACCAAAGTCACAATAATGTTTGATGAACGTAACATTAAATCGCTCTCTAATCAAACACGCTTTAAAGGTCATAAGGCATGAACAAAACATTTAATGTGGTGGATAATTTGCTTAGCCACATGCCTATGCTCAACGGATTGAACTTTACTCAAATCATTAGTGAGCTACTTGAGTCCATCACGATTCACAGGAAGATCTAGACTTGATTTTGCATATTCTCGCATAGGGGAAATCATTGAGAAAGGGAATCCAGATACATTGGTTTTCACATAGGATGGAGTATTGATGGATCCTCAAAGAGGGCTCAAGTGGAATATTTACAGTAAGCATGATGGATATCGTTTGTCTAAAGGAAAGGTGTGTTGTCCCTAAAGATTTAACATGAGATAGCAAGTTTCCTATGACTTCCATGACACGCCTAATGCAAAACATCCCTCTAGTTAACAAAACATATGATATTGTTAAGAGGCAATTTTATATGTCACAACTTCGTAAGGATGTCCGACGGTATGTGTTGAAATGCACTAAATGCAAAGTCAATAAAACTCAAAGATTTGAGTGGACCTCTTCTCCACCCCATTGGAAAATCCCACTGGAAAATGGGGGAGCATCTCAATGGACTTCATGTTGGAATTGGGGTGGGCCTCAATAACAATAATCACAGGTTCTTTAGAATCTTCCAACAAATGAACGTTAGCATACACACCTTAAGACTCAAAAATAGATGAGTCACGAGTGAGAGATAAAGAGAAAATCTTGGAACAATGTCACAATAGCATAAAACCCTTAATTCCAAAAACCCTAATTTTTGGTACTAAACCAAATTTTGATCACAGAAGGTCAAAAAAAATTTATTAGCCCATTAGATAGAGCTAGAAAAGAGCTTCCATTTGGTATATAACATTCAATCATCACAATACCAGATTAGGAGAAAACCCTAATCTTAATTTTTGTGCTAAAATAGGTTTTTTCCGTCATATGGTTCCACTCAACCTCTAGATCAAGGGAAGCTATGTCCCATATTCATATATAGCCCAAATGAAGCTGATCGCCACCAATTAAGGTTCCAAAAGCAGAATTTACAAACTTAAAAGTAAATCGCTAATTTATGTGATTTTCAAGAAAAAAATAGCTTCTCGCACTTGCTTTCTAGATCTTGTGCATGCTTTTGTAAATCATATCGTAGGAGGCACTTGAAAACTATAAAATAATGACATAGGGTCACTCTTCGGTCATTCAAGGATCATCCATCATTCAACATCGTTGGAGTTCAAGCTCAAGGCTACTACACTTGAAGTCTTCTAGACTTGGAAGAGGTGTGCTCTACCTTTGCTGAAGCATTGGAGGAGATTTTGGCAGCCAACCATCAACATCTTGCTGAGTTATTGTGAGTAGCAAGTCTAACTTCAGTTTCTAGGTCATCAATTTCTGATTTAGGGTTTCTGAACTCTAATTTCAGAATTAGGGTTTGTTGTAACGCAGTTCTAGACGGTTCATATTCACTCCATTCTCACACACACACTTTCTACATACCTCTTGGGCACTTAACACACAAACTCTTGTATCTACTTCCTGAATTTCTGCGTAGATTCAGATTTTGTATCCAATTTCAGCATACATTCAGTTTTGTATCATCTACACACATTGCAATTTTGACATTAATATTAAGATACTGTAGGTAAGCATTCTAGCTTACCGTTACACTTGAAAAATCTGGTCTATTCTCTCTATCTCTCTCATCTGTTTTTGAGTCTTAAGGTGTGTATGCTAAGGTTCATTTGTTGGAAGATCATGTAAACCTGTGTATATTGTTATTGAGGCCCACCTCAATTCCAACATTCCATATCAGAACATAGCTGACATACACCCTTAACAAGATGAGTGACTATTGACTTGAGAATGAAAATAAGCTTCAAAGAGTATCTAACTATCCAATGTGGAGTTTTACGATGGCACTTAACCAATGTGGAATATTATCAATGGCACTTATCCATGGCCAATACAAGTAGGAGAAGATGTTGCTTTATCTTCTAGAACACCTACTGTACCAATTTTTGCTCGACAGGAGGTTGGTGAAGAAGAAGAGAATCTTTCATCATTCGGAGTCCGTGATACTACTAGATTACTCCCTTCAGAAAAACAATGCAGATGGGATTCAAGGGATGCACAAGCACTTCCATACATTGCTATGGGATTCAAGAGGCCTAATATACCCCAAATGAGGTCATGCAAAACCTCTCGTCAGGCTTGGTTGGAATTAGAGAATCTCTATTAAAGCAAACACCCTGTTGGAAAGCTCATCTAAGGAGAAAGCTAGCCAACACAAGGATGAAAGCTGATGAGTCAGTTCAATCACACATTTTGAAGCTCAAAGGCTTACAACATCACTTACTTAACGTTGGAGTCAATATCTCAGATTAGGAGATGGTAAACATACTTCTAAACTCACTTCCATCTTCATATCGTGCTTTTGTTACTTCCTTATCTCTCTCTACAAGAGATAGAGAACTTTCATTTGAAGAGTTGCAGCGCTCGTTACTTCAAGATGAAGATCACCAAAAGCATATGGAAGAAAATGACAAAGCCATGTTATCATCATCAAAGGGTAAGAAGAAGAAAGAGCTAACAAAGGAGAAGAAGAGTCAGCAAACTAAGAAGGAAAGTAGGTCTTCTACTCTTAAACCTTCTAGTCAACAAACTAAGAAGGAAAGTACGTCTTCTACTCTTAAACCTTCTAGTCATCAAAGGGTAATAAGAAGAAAGAGATAACAAAGAAGGGAAGAAGAGTCAGCAAACTAAGAAGGAAAGTAAGTCTTCTACTCTTAAACCTTCTAGTCTTTCCCCCATTACTTCCTCTACACCCAAAAAAAAGTCCGCTACTACATCTACTTCAAAAAAAGAAATTTCCCATTACTGTAAGAAACCAAGTCATTTTATAGCAAATTGCAAAAAGAAGATTTATAATGAGAAGAAGAAAGCATATGATAACAATGTTGAAGATGAGTCAAAACCTAAGTCTTCTAAGGAAGAATATTATGCATGTGTTAGTATCGAGGAACTAGCTTTTGATCACGCACCATTAAATGCAATCTCTGATAATCCTTAGATTTTTTATTCTAGAGCTACTAAGCATATAACACGTTGAAGAAAGGTATTTTCTTCTCTTACTAACTTTTCAAATATAAGAGTGGCCATTGCAGATGGTCATGATTTGGATGTTGTAGGTGTTGGAGAATTAAACCTTGAGTCAAGAGACTGTGGAAATTTCACAATTTCTAATGTTCTTTATGTTCATGAAATGAAGAAGAATTTGTTCTCCATATCTACTTTCTTATCAAATGGTTTTAAAGTTGTTTTTAAAAAAGATTGATGTCACATCCTCTCACCTAATGAGGAGCATTCTCTACTTCAAGGTGAAAACACAGGTGACATGTATGTGTTATCCGAAATTAGCAATGCTAATTTTTCTAGGTCTACTACACCTAAGGAGAACATGAAGTTATGGCATGCTAGATTTGGACATATGAGTTATACATCTCTCAAGCACATCAAAGATCATGGAATGGTGGAGAGTTTGCCTACTTTTGCCTTACCAGATGATGCAAAATCTTGTGAAGGATGTCTTGAAGGAAAGCTTCACAAACTTCCATTCAAGAAACATGGATACATCACGGCCACATGGAAGTTGCATATCATACATTCAGATGTGAATGGTCTTATGAAAACGGATTCCATTCAAGGTTTTAGGTATTTCATTACTTTCATTGATAATTTCTAAAGATATTCATAGATTTATGGTCTTAAAACAAAGTCAAAGGTCTTTCGTACTTTCAAGTAGTTCTTAGCTATGGTTGAAAATGAAAATCAGTCAAAAATTCAGATTTTAAGAAGTGATAGAGGAGGAGATTACACATCAAAAGACTTTGTCTTTTCTTGAAGACAAAGGTGTTTTTCATCAACTCACTATTGCTCACACTCCAAAACAGAATGGTGTTGCAAAGAGAAAGAATAGGATACTTGCTGAGATGATGTGTAGTACTATGTCATCCAAAAAGCTTTCTCCCAAGTTTTGGTTTGATATAGTACATAGAGCTAATCACATTCTAAAGAGATCTTCCACAAAAGCTTTGAAGGTTATCACACTTTATGAAGTTTAATGGTAAGAAACCCAATGTGAATTATTTCAGAGTTTTTGGTTCTCCATATTATATTCACATTGGGAAAAAAGATCGTGGTGCCATTAAAGCCGTCTTTATTGGTTATGCAATCGAAAGCAAAGGATACAAATTCTATGTTCCAGAAACAGGTGATATCCTACTCTGATATTGTAAAAGTTCATGTTTATTATAAAAAATTGAGGTTCCAAATTTCATTAAAGCATATGATTATGCGTATTTGAGAACAAATTTGGAATCTTATATTCAGCCATACAAGGGGGATGATGAACCTTCTGAAACTCTAAAAGACGCACTTGAAAGAGGTGAAGAGAAAGGCTTATTCCCTACATTTGTATCTAGTCCATCATCAATACCTCTTGATGTTCCAACTTATGAAGTTGGAGAAGGTTTTAGAACTCCAAAAGAAAGAGATATTGAAGAACCAAAAGAGATTTCACCACTTTCCAAGAATACATCGAGGTGCTTATTTCAAACTTGGAAGAACACCGGTATAAAGAACTTCACAAGACGAACCTAAAGTAAGACAAGGAGAGAACAAGCAAATCAAGTAGATTATGCAAAACATTTTGAGATTCATAATTTTAGTACAAACTTCATTTGAGAATGAACCAACTAATGTTAAAGATGCACTACAAAGTTCTGTATGGAAGAAAGCTATGCAAGAAAAGATTAATTCTATTCATAAGAATCAAACTTGGAAGCTTTGTGAGTTACCGAAAGGTAAAAAGAAAAGTGTTGTTAAGTGGATCTTCAAAATCAAAAGAAAAGGAGATGTACCATTGACAAGTATAAAGCAAGGTTAGTTGTCAAAGGTTAAGCACAAAAGAATGGAATTGACTATGATGATACTTTTGCACCTACTTCTAGAATGACAATAGTCAAAATTGTACTTTCTCTTGTTGCATTCTTTGCTTAATATGTATACCAATTAGATATCAAAACTGCCTTTCTTAATGGTTGTCATGGACAAAGGAAACTATCATGAACCTCAGATTCCATGTGAATCCTAGATCTCATGATTGGTTCAAAATTAGGAGAAACCAATGCTTCCATTGTGTCTTGAACATGCCAAAACCCTAAGATCGTGAAGGAAATTAGGTAGGCCCATAACAAATTCCACAGGTCCCATAGGTCCAAGATCTACAACACAGATTCCAATATCTTCCAATATTGACAAACATGAACATACAACACTTAATCATACAATGATGAGACAAAGATAGAGAGAGATTAGACAACATGTTCAAAGTGCTACGTAAGCCATTGCTTACTCATACCATCATATATACAAATGTCAAATTGCAATATACAAATGTCAAATTGCAATGTGGGAGTCAAAATCTCAACCACTCTATGTGAACAGAAATAGATGGAAGAGTATATGTACAGAATTTACAAGAATATTCAGATGTAGGGACAGGAAACTGAATATGTATGAGATGTATGACCTGATAGGTTGTAGAAGAGCGTATATGAGTGATAGAAAGAGGAAAGATCAGTTTGAAACTAATATTCAGCAAACCCTAATCTGAATTTAAGCTATGGAAGACCCTAAATCAAATGTGTGTGTGAAAGATCACATACTTATAGAATTCGCATAGAATGCTAATGTGTTGCTGACAGAAATCCTCATACTCATGTGGAAACACCTTCTCTAACATCTCATCTGAATGCATGTAGCATGCATGTACTGATTCTCCTTTATGTATGCCGAATAGGACTCCTCCTCATATGGTTGCCACTACCTCCATAAGCTCCATGTAGTACCTATGTGCATAAAGAGAATATGTACCTGAATTGTCAACATAAGATGCAATCTTATGTTAAGCTCCATCCAATGTCTTTGAAGTACTCCATAATCTTCATGTAGATGGCAACCTTCAAATACATCATGTAGATGGCTGATCCACACCACCAAGCTGCTTATACGTAAGTCTTCTCCATAAGCAAGAGTGTGAGCACACTCTTCTCAAAGAAGAACTTCATGGCTTCTCCTCAACATGACTCCATAGTTGCTCCTAGAGTGCACCATGGCTTCCCCATGAGTGCTAGAGCACTACCTCCTCAAGAGAGGACCAAAGCTTGTGTTGGCTTTGTGTAGGATGTTTCAAAAAGTGACCTCAATGCTCCCTTATATAGGTTTTAAAGCTCTATGCGAAAGACTCTCTAAATAGCACTTTATTTTAATCTCATCGCTTTTTAAATTGCTTATGTTTTATTTTAATTTAATCGTTAAAAAGTGCTTCTGGCTTGCTTTTTCACACTTCTGACCACTTGATAAATGATCTGAAAACATTTTTATGACCTCCAAGCTGAGAGCTATCAAATGAGGTAAAACCCTAAATAAACAAAAAATTAGGGTTAGGGTTTTCTCCCAAATCTGATCTCTGATGACTGAATGTCATATACTATTAGAAAGCTCTCTTCAAGCTCTACAAGATAGGCTCATAAAAATTTTACCTAAATTCTGTGCCAAAAATGACTAAGTACCGAAATTAGGGTTTCTTCCGTAATAGGATTTTGGACTTATGTGACATTGTTTTCCAACAATCCCCTTACAATGTCATATTGGTACAAACTGAACTGGATATGCAACTTCATTCATCTCCAAACTCACATAAATTTCAATCTTATCCTTTATAATTGACCTTTAAATTTTATCTTCAAAAAGTCTTCTTCGAAACTGAATTTGAACTTCTTCACAGAAATCTGAATTTGCCCAACAGACAATAAGCTTTTCTTGATGCTTGGTACATACCTTACATCATGCAAAACCAGCTCATTAGTACCATCCACTGTGAGATGCACTGTGCCAATACCTTCAATAGAACAAGCATGGTTATTTCCAAGATATACATGTCCATGGCTGCATGCATGAAAGGTAGTAAAACACTCCTTAATAGGAGTTACATGAAACGATGCACCTGAATTTATAATCCATGTTTGTGACAAAGCATCATTCACAGTAAGAAGGCATCGATCAAATCCCTCTTTGTGATCTGCATATCTTATGCATGAATATTAATAGAAGCATCAATAACTTCCGCATGCTCTGCTTCCATAGTAGCACAAAGTATATCTTTTGCATCTGATCGTTCCTCAATGATGACACTAGAGGCCATATTGGCCTTCTCTTTGTCTTTGTCCTTTGAGGTATCATGTGCTTCATTCTTGGTGTCCTTTTTCTTCCTGTCACCTGTGTTCTTCTTTCTTTCTAGTTGAGCTTTGTAGTATCTGCAATCCGGCTTCTTGTGACCTTTCCTACCACATTGATGACAATTCACTTCAGCCTTGCCTTTGCTTTTGCTCCTCTTCCTCTGTACATTTCCACTTTTCTTTTCTCTTCTTCCTCTAGCCATATTGGCTCAACCACTGCCCTCTCCACTAGCTTTCCTCTTGATTTCCTCATTCAAAATAGAACCCCTTACACCATCGAAGGTAAGATACATTGGGCATGATTTGATGAAAGAAGAAGAAGAAGAGTTAATTGCCCTATTACGCGAATATAGAGATGTGTTCGCTTGGAGTTACAAAGATCTGAAAGGAGTAGACCCAGATATATGCTCCCATAGAATCACTATGACTCCAAATGCAAATCCTACGAAACAGAAACCATACACGTACAATGATAACTACGCTACGAAGATTAAAGAAGAAATAGATTGTTTGATAGATGAAGGATTCATTTACGATTCGAAAGTGAAACAACCAATGTTTCCCATGAATCAGGTAAGGTCATCAACAAGAAGATGGCCTTTAGCTTATCATCAAATGGAAGTAATCCAGAGTCTTGCAATTGTGAAAGAGTACCTGTAAACGAAGATAAGTGTTCAGCCGCACTTTTTGACTCATCAAGTTGCATACACACTAGCTTACGCATAAGATGCACTTGATTTACAGGCGTGGTATTTTCATAAGTGGCTTTCAACTTCTCCCGTACCTCAAAAGCAATTGTAAGGCCTTTCAAATCCACTAAGATTTCATATGATATAACCATCTTGATGTAAGTGATGGCCTTCTTGTTTAGGTTCATCCATGCTGCATCTGTCATATCTTCAGCCTTGACTTCCTCAAGAGCCCCTTCACAATCTTTAAGAAATAGAATGCCCAACATTCTCTCTTTCCACAAATCAAAACCGCTACCTTCAAATCTCTTGATCTCAAACAAGCTTTTGACATCAGAGGAGGTAGAGGCCATGTTTGCACACTAAGAACTTCAAAATTTCACCAACAAAGGTAAAATTCACCTGTTGTCCTGTGCGCAATTATCTTACAAGACTATGGCCGAGAAATTAAGCCCAAAAATTGTTCAAAACTTGCAAAAATCAATTTCCGAAATTTTTTGCAGAAAATTTCAGAAAATTCAAGAAAGTTGTAATTGCATCAAAAACAACAAATTTGTTGTTTTTCAACCCAGGAGGCATACATAGATGCAAAACCAAGTCAATGGGTGCTTGTTTTCACAAAAGCCCAAATCTTTGAGGACAATATGACCTGTAAAATCAGAGAAATTACCGGCTGTAATAAGTTTCCAGCAAGTATGCACTTCTTCAATCGTTGTACATGTCCTCCAGCTTGAAATGAGAGAGAATTTCTGCCACAAAAGACCTGTAGATGAAAAAATCAGCAATGTGGATGCTGAAAATGACCTGTGGTAATACAAAAGGAAGAATAGAAGAGATTCTTCGCGATGAAACTCTCTAAAAGGCACAAAATTTGCTTCAGTTTTGCTCCGGGTTGAAGTAATCCTCTAAAAACAGCACTTTTATCGTGAAAAAAGAAGGTTTTTCGCAATGAAATTCTCCAAAATGCAAGAAAACACCTTCCGCTTAACATAGGCTGAAGTAGAAAAGCACTTCAAGCAACTTTGTCGCGTTTGGAGCTACGACATGGTGTGCTGGGTTGCTCCAAACGCAAAGGGAGTGGGCTGTTGTGTGAAGAGAGAGAAAGTAGAGAGAGAAACCTGCACAGAAATTTGGAGAAGAAGATGGAGAAGCTGAAGTTGAAGAAGTCCCAATCAAGTTATGAGAGATTTGGGACCAAGTCTTATTCATAAGTGACTTTTAGGTCATTTGGGCATGTTCACACATGGCCAATGACCAAAAGTCATAAAAATAATGTAAATGCCTATAACTCCCCAATTTGGGGTCCAAAAAATATAACAAAAATATGTCTGGAAAGCTCTCGAAGAGAGCTTTCACATGAAAGGGTCAAAATATACAAAAGGAGAGTCCTTGGGGCCTTTATCCCTAACAAATTAAATCGTTAAAAAGTGCTTCTAGCTTGCTTTTTCACACTTCTGACCACTTGATGAATGATCTGAAAACATTTTTATGACCTCCAAGCTGAGAGCTATCAAATGAGGTAAAAACCCTAAATCAGCAAAAAATTAGGGTCAGGGTTTTCTCCTAAATCTGATTTCTGATGACTGCATGTCATATACCATTAGAAAGCTCTCTTCAAGCTCTACAAGATAGGCTCATAAAAATTTTACCCAAATTTTGTGCCAAAAATGAAGTACCAGAATTAGGGTTTCTACCCTAATAGGATTTTGGACTCATGTGACATTGTTTTCCAACAATCCCCCCTACAATGTCATATTGGTACAAACTGAACTGGATATGCAACTTCATTCATCTACAAACTCACATAAGCTGAATCTTATCCTTCAGAATTGACCTTCAAATTTTACCTTTAAAAAGTCTTCTTCGAAACTGAATTTGAACTTCTTCAAACTTCAGACATCTGAATTTGCTGAATATGAACCATAATACCTGAGAAAATATGCAAACTAGATATCCAATAGTGTTAGCATACATCAAGCAATCACTGCTTGACAACATATGTAGTATGAATTTATTCTGAATCTGCTATCTCCTGTCTTCTCAAATCTGTAAGCATACACTAGGATCCACATATTTGCATTTACCTTACAAAAGGTTTCTCAACGTACTTCTGTTGTGTCATGTAAATACACTAAACCATAATCAAAAATTGAATCCATCCTGAGACTTGTGCCTGACAACTCACAACTTAGTGTATTATGAACATTAGCTGGTTCATCTCTGACTGTACTCAGCTCAACTCATGAGAGTCTCACCAAAATTTCATAATTATGATGTCATCTTGTCTTCATCCTTGTTCTATGTGTAAGTCCTTCATACCTGTTTCCTTGAGAGTCTGGTATAATCATATATGTGCACACCCCATAAGTAACATACCTCTCTCAAATAACAAGCTTCTCTTAAATAGAACTCTAGAACTTTCTCCAAAACAAGAACACCTAACAAGAACTTTCTCCAGACATTCTCCTTCTTTCTTCTTCTTTCAAAGCTGGAACATAAAGAGAAACTGACAAAGGAAATATAGGAATACCTATAGGTATGATTCTGCATCCTTTCACATGTAGCTGAAAATAAGTCTTCATGTTTCATCACCCCTTGGATGATTTAACACTAGTATCCAAATTCCTTTAAAGTAAATCAGACTTTATGAAATCTGTGAAATCTTCCTTCTTTCAATAAATCTGATCTTCCGTGATCAATACCTGTATCTGAAAACACAATATCTCAACCCTTTTATTAGCATTGTACACATGCCAATAGCTTTCCCTTCCATTCCTCAACTTTCCAAAATCTAGAATAAGGTTAGTTTCTACTATCAAATTGTCATTTGCAGGTCATATCTTAGAAGAGCAATTATAAAGAGATTTGAAAGATTCAAGAAGTGCTTTTATACACTTTCACTTTTTTGAAAGTAAAAGCATTAGCTACATCAAAACAGGTATCTAGAGGTAGTTCTTGACAGTTTTGATAGATCTCTTTCATGGCAAGAAAGCACATCTAAGAAGACAAATTTGGAGATCAGATCAGTTTTTGTTTTCAGCCAACACAGGGTTGAAAGTTTTGTTGATCAAAATTTGTACCTAGAGAGGTAATTCAGTATTCAGCATATGAGGAGATGGAGCTGAGATGATAGAAGCATGTTTTATCTTCTATGTTCACTTCCATTTATATATCATGTTTGTTTTGTCTCTTACTCTTGGCACTAGAGGAAGAGAAAAATTCATTTGAAGAAGTTAAGAGTGCTTGCTACTTCAAGATGACGAGAACAAAAGGTATGGAAGAGAAGTTTGAAGATGTTGACATCATCAGGCAGAAAAAAGATGCGAAGAAGAAAGTCCAACAATTTCAAAGGGTAAGTACGACTTCTTTTTACTCTTATATTTTCCATATACTTTTCCTACTTTTATCCTCTACATCCAAAGACAAGTCTACGAGAACATCTTCTGTGAAGAAGATAGTTTAAAGAAGAAGCAGTTTCTTGTTTTGCATTATACTTGGTCATGTTTCAGTAGGTCTTGACAAAGAATTGCATTGAGAGAAAGAAAAGAAGCAGATATCTAAGACAGCTTATATGTTTTAACTCATATGTGTATGAGTTATGTATAAGTTGAAGACTTTGAGTAGGCAACTTATATGTTCCCTCAAACAACTCTTGGAGTGTCAATCCAGAGCTACTTGGTGTATGACAAGTTACAAAGAAGTATATTTCTTCTTATCTAACTCTTGAGGTAAAAGAGTATTTATAGCAGATGATGGAGACTTGGAGTGAGGTTTTCTGAGTTTGGAAAAGTTACCTCATATCTAGTACACTCAGAAAATTCAGAGTTTCTCAGGATGAAAATTCAAAAAATTCAGTTATGTCTTGCTTTTTCACACTTCTTACCACTTGATGAATGATCTGGAAACATTTTTATGACCTCCAAGCTGAGAGTTATCAAATGAGGTAAAAACCCTGAACCAGCAAAAAATTAAGGTTAGGGTTTTCTCCCAAATGTGATCTCTGATGACTGAATGTCATATACCATTAGAAAGCTCTCTTCAAGCTCTACAAGATAGGCTCATAAAAATTTTACCCAAATTTTGTGCCAAAAATGACTAAGTACCAAAATTAGGGTTTCTGCCCTAATAGGATTTTGGACTGATGTGACATTGTTTTCCAACAGATCGATTGTCTATTTGCTAAATTCTGACATTCTAAGGTCCTGTTCAGATTGCTCACATCATTGATGATATCATACACTCGCAACCGCCCTTGGGAATTGCCCTTGAAATCCTATATAAGAAGGCCTTGGCCACATATATACTCCGTCTTACCAATACCAATCTTAAGAGCTTACGGAGTCATGACCACCAAGTAAGTACTCTCCAAGTTCCAGTTCTAGTTCGTCTTGTTCCTTGTTAAAGTCTTGTCTAGTCTAGTTCTTGGACATCCTATCTTGTCCTCTTGTAATCTCGTAGTACAAGATCTTGTCGAGTTATTTCCTGTATCTAGTTCATCTCCCTGAAGAGAATTCTTGTAATCCTGATATCTAGTTTCATACTTATGATCCCGGGTTATGAGATCTCGTATATCATCTCTAGTCGAGTTATCCATATCTATCAGTCTCGAGTTGTCCCACGTCTTGTATCAATCACATATTCGTGTATCATTTTCCCTACGTCGATTCTTGTAATCAGAATTATATTTCCAAAAATCTTGTCTAATGTAGTCAGAGAGCACAATCTAGTGCTCCCTTGACATTTTGGCAAGACTAGCTTCTATCCAAGACTAGGCATCACGGAGAATGCTTATAAACAGATTGTGCCATCACTTCAAAGTCTTCAACGACAAATCAAGGGATTTTTTGTGGCCTCAAACGTGGAAGGAAGTCAAAGAATATATCCGAACCTGTGACACTTGCAATAGATCTAAGGTACCCCGACATAAACCTCATGGCCTCTTGCAACCTTTACCTATTCCAGAAAGTCCATGGGCTTCATTGTCTATGGATTTCATCACAGATCTACCAAAGTCAGATAAGTATGATGTCATTCTTGTTATTGTGGATAGATGGCACACTTCATTCCAACTACCAAGGCAATCACAGCTTCAACCACTGCTAGACTTTTTCACAGATACATCTTTAGGCTTCATGGATTGACTGATGATATTATCAATGATCGAGGTCCACAGTTCATATCCACCTTTTGGAACAGTCTTTGAAAGCTCCTTGGTGTTCAAGTTAAACTATCTACACCAAATCATCCACAAACTCATCGACAAACAGAACGGGTGAATCAAGTCCTAGAGCAATATCTCCGTTGCACCAGCAACTATCATCAAAATGATTGGTTTGAGCTTTTACCTTTGTAGAGTTTACGTATAACAATAGTATTCATGCATCTACTAGATAGACTCCCTTCTTTGCAGATTATGGATAACATTCAAGGATGGATATACAACTCTCAAATCATGTCAAGAACCCAACTGCCAGAGACAAGGCCGAGTACCTGATGGACATTCACAAAGAACTCAAGGAAGAGATCCATAAAGCTCAAGAACAATATAAGTACTATGCGGATTAACATCGTGTTCAAAATCCATCTTATCAAATTGGGAATAAAGTATGGTTACTCAGAAACAATTCGCAAACTTCAAGGCCTTGTGCAAAGTTAGACCATCAAAGATTTGGTCCATTCACCGGCCAAGATTAATCCAGTCACCTTCAAGCTCCAGCTACCAAGTACCATGAGCATATATCCAGTTTTCCATGTATCCATGTTGGGACCATATCAGATTTCACCATTGAGGGGGGAGAGACCTAGTCCTTCACACCACCTATCGAAATTGATAATCATGAAGAATTTCAAGTCGAGCATGTCCTAGATTCGAGAATATTCCGAGGAAGATTGGAGTACCTTATTCATTGGAAAGGATATGACATCAGTGATCGTACTTGGGAACCTATAGAAAACCTTCAAAGAGCACCAATCAAGGTCGAGAGCCATAAGAGAAATCCAATGAAGTCAAGACCAGAGAACATGACTGCTCCTCGTGGAACTCATCGCTTGAGGGGGAAGTGATGTCATGGACAAAGGAAGCCATCCTGAACCTCAGATTCCATGTGAATTCTATATCTCATGATTGGTTCAGTATTACGAGAAAACAATGCTTCCATTGCGTCTGAAACGTGTCAAAACCCTAAGATGGACTCTCTATTTGCTAAATTCTGACATCTGCAAGTCCTGTTCGAATTGCGGACATCATTGATAACATCATAAGCTCGCAACCTCCCTTGGGAACCACCCTTGAAATCCTATATAAGGAGGCCTTAGCCACATACATACTCAGTCTTGCCAATACCAGTCTTGAGAGCTCAAGGAGTCATGACCTCCAAGTAAGTACTCTCCAAGTTCATGTTCTACTTCTTGTCTTGTTCCTTGTTCTAGTCTTGTCTAGTCTAGTTCTTGGACATCTTGTCTTGCCCTCTCGTAATCTCGTAGTACGAGATCTTGTCGAGTTATTTCCTGTATCTAGTTCATCTCCCTGAACTTTGAAGGGAATTCTTGTAATCTTGATATCTTGTTTCATACTTACGATCCCGAGTTGTGGGATCTTGTATATCATCTCTAGTCAACTTATCCATACCTATCATCTCCGAGTTGTGGGACGTTTTGTATCAATCACATATTCTTGTATCATTTTGCCTACGTGGATATTCTTGTAATCAGAAGTATATTTCCGAAATCTTGTCTAATGTAGTCAGAGAGCCCAATCTAGTGCTCCCTTGACAATGGTCATCTTCATGACAATGTCTACATTCAACGACCGAAAGGTTTTGAAGAGACAGATAAAGAGCATTTAGTATGCTAAAGCTTTATATGGACTAAAGCAAGCACCAAGAGCTTGGTATGAGAAGATATATCTTTATCTTCTATCTATTGGTTTTGAAAACTAAGATGCAACTCCTACTCTTTATACTAAAGCTTAGAAAGATATTTTGATTATTATTATTATATATGTTGATGATATTATCATGACAAGTATTTGAAAAGCACAACTTAAACATACATTAAATGTGAATGATTCAGGTATTTTGCATTACTGTCGTGGGGTTGAGTTCAAGTACAGAAATGAATGTATCTACATAACAAAGCAAAAATACATTGAGAAATTATTAGAAAGGTTTGAGATGACAGATTCCAAGCCTATACAAATACCTATGGATGTTAATGTGGCATTGTAGGCAGATGCGGATTCAGAATCTTTAGATGTTGCTTTATATAGTGAAACAATAAGTTGCTTGATCTATTTATGTAATACACTTCTTGACATTTAGCTTGCAATTTCTCATGTATCCAGGTTCATGCAAAGTCAGCTTAAGATTCAGTGGAAATCAATTAAGAGATATATTTTCAATGATCTGAAGTTTTACAAACATCCGAAGTTTTGTAGATATCCGAAGTTTTACAGACATTCGATTTTTGTACTTTATGCCATTATGACATTGAAGGGGGGATTGTTGGAAACAATGTCCGAATAGCACAAAACCCTAAATTCCAACAACCCTAATTTTCGGTACTTAGCCAAATTTTGGTCAAAGAAAGTCAAATATTGGCCCATTAGATAGTGCTCGAAGAGAGCTTTATGTAATGTATAACATTCAATCATCTGAGGTCCAAATTAGGAGAAAATTAACCCTAATTTATGTGCTAAAATAGGTTTTTTTACATCATATGGTTCCTCTCAACCTCTAGATCAAGGAAAGCTATCTCCCATGTTCATATGTAGCCCAAATGAAGCTGATCGAAGACAATTAAGGTGCCAAAAGCAAAATTTACAAACTTAACAGTAGATCGCTAATTTATGTGATTTTCGCAAAAAAAAACAACTCTTCACACTCGTCTTTTAAATATTGCACATGTTTTTGTAAATCACATCGTCGGAGACACTTGAAAGCTTTAAAATAATGACCTAGGATCACTCTTCGGCATCGTTCAAGGATGATCCATTGTTCAACATCGTTGCAGTTCAAGCTCAAGGCTACTACATTTGGAGGGAGTCTTCTAGACTTGCAGGAGGTGAGCTCTACCTTTGTTGAAGCATTGCAAGAGATTTTGGCAAGTCTAATTTAAGTTTCTCACTTGCTAGGTCATCAATTCGTGATTTAGGGTTTAGAGCAGGCACACTTGCTGTACAGCAATAGTGCTGGGAAGTCATCGGGGCAAGAAAGAAAAGAGAGAGAGAGAGAGAGAGAGAGAGAGAGAGAGAGAGAGAGATAGAAAGAGTGAGAGATAGAACACGAGACAAAGCACAAAAACATGAGGGCATACACATAGTCATCACAAGAAAAGCAAAAAAAGAAAAAAAGCAATGTAAATGTATCATATGCATACTGGATCACATTAATCAGACCACCCAGACAGGTATGATGATAAGATAAGGGTGCCAGCAGCAGGACTACATGCTATAGAAGTACAAAAGACATATCTCCATCCAGAATACTTATATGCATAATACAGAAAAAGAACAGGCTATCTGGTTAGAGATGTAAAAATATAAGCCAAAACTCACATCTTTGGGTTCCCTTCTAGCTTCACCAGGTTGTTTGGAAAGCAATCCAACTCTTTCACGAACTGCATCCTCATCAGTAAACCATTCATCATTCACTTTGCTAACACTCCTGCAACAACATGACCCATATGTCAGCCAAACCTCGAACACAGACAGGTTTGAATGTGTGATTTAAGTCTGATTGAATGTAATTTTAAACATCAAATAAGACTCTAAATTTCTAAACACAATTTCTAAACGCTAAAACATCTTAAAGTTTATTAACTTATCTATAGTGTCAATACATCAAAGCAGAAAATCCTAAACGAGATTATGATTTGCATTTACAACATACTGTAAAGTTCCAATCAATCAGGTCCAAACTAAAAATCATGTGTCAATACATAGTTCAATGTTCTTTATGTCTGATCATTCATGCCAAAAATGTATAATGGGATTCCAAGCTGTTTGCAGATTTCTTTTCTTTGTGTGTGTGTGTGTGTGTGTGTGTGTGTGTGGGAGCCTTTGTGGACTAATACAAGCACAATGTCCTCCTTCCTTTTTCATCCATACATACATAAACATATTTATATTTACGCACCTACATACACACAAAAACAAGCACATGCATGCATGTGCATGCTCCCTCCCTCTCTCTCTCTCTCTCTCTCTCTCTCTCTCTCTCTCTCTCTCTCTCTCTCTCTCTCTCTCTCTCTCTCTCTCTCTCTCTCTCTCTCTCTCTCTCTCTCTCTCTCTCTCTCTCTCTCTCTCTCTCTCTCTCTCTCTCTCTCTCTCCAGCTCTCCCGCCATGTCTGCGCTCTCCCGTCAGCTGCCATGTCTGAGCTTCTCCAGTCAGCGTCAGGTACAGCAGCTGCTCTCAGGTCACGCAAACCCTAATCGACAGTAGAGCAGCTCTCGCGTCAGCGTCAGATCCAGCAGCTGTGTCAGCCCTAATCGGCAGTAGAACAGCAGCAACTGCTCTCAGGTCAGTGGTCGCCTTATCCAGGAACCCTAATGGCTGTCAAATCTGCTGCGAACCCTAAATCTCACCCTAAATCTCTGCTCCAGCTCTCTGCCCGAACCCTAAATCTCTGCTGTGAACCCTAAATCTCTGGCGAACCCTAAATCTCTGCTGCGGACCCTTACCCAGGAAGCCTAAATCTGTGCTCTACCTCTCTGCCCTAATCGCCAACGTCAGGCCTTCTCGGTGACTTTTTTTTGGAGAGAGGGGAGATAAAAGTCAGCTTGCTACAATTGGGCTAGCTGCAGAGGAGAGTACTGTTGGTGTGGCGCTTGGAGGAATATTCTGAAGCCCAAACCTAATCCTAAGCAACACCCTCTCTCTCTCTCTCTAGCCCTTACCCTAAAAAATCCAAAACCCTAAAACTCCAAATTCCTAAACCTAATCTCTGAAATGGCTCCCATGGACCGGAGGGAAGTGGATGAACTTATCGCTAAAGCCCTCAAAGAGGCCAAAAAGGAAGCAGACCGCAACCTCAATATGGAGATACGAAAAATGATGGAAAAGTTCAAAGGACTCGAAGAACAAGTAATGGATAAAGTCAAAGGACTCGAAGAACAAGTGAAGACTCTCACAAAAGAACGAGAACATTGGAGGACAGCTTATGAGCACATGAAAGAAGAGGGGGAGATCTCCAACGTGGAGACACTCAAAGAAGACATAAAGAGGGAAATCAAAACGGAGGTAGAACCTACTCGAGAGTCGTGGGTGGAAGTAGTGCACAAAAGGGTTAAGAAGGAAGTTAGGGAAGACATGCAGAAAGAAGAGCTCACAGGAGTCCAGGATACACTTGAGGAGGAGAGGCCCCGACACACTCGAAGACTGCACATTCAATTACAGGCCTACCCGAAGGGGCATCACCGGAGGCGGACGCCACTGACATCTGTCGTCAACTTGGATACGAGAGCATGCCCTTCACACGCGCATGGAGGGTTGGGAGGGATACATCGCGTTTGCGAGCACTCATCCTTAAGATGAGTTCCGAGGAGGCACGGACCGCCTTTTTTGGACATCGATCAGTACTACGTGGACTACCCGGCGGCGCCCTCTACATGGACGAGGACCTCACGCGGATGCAGGTGGCACACCGACTTGCATGCCACAGATACTCCAGGTACGTCGAGATGGGAGGAAGGCCTTTTACCGTGAAGGTAAAGTCTTCATAGATGGACGCTCTATCAAATAGGACCACGTGGCCTATGAGACATCACTACACCACGAGACACCACTCAGAGGAGCAGTGTGGAACTGCAACGAGGCACTCTGGATGCGACCAGGCATCACATGACTTTGCGTGCATCATAGAGACACACGAGAGCCCAAAAAGAGGCCTACCACGCATTGCAGGTTTTCATTGCGAATCTCCATTCAGGACCACGACCAGACAAAGTACAGCGCGAGGGTCGGGAGGTGTGGCCATCATATTTAGACAGGAGATACAAAGCCAGATCCACATTATAGGAAGAGATGAAGAGGCACGATACATGTGGATTCGAATGGAGATAGCACAGGGGAGCTGGATTTACATTGCTACATGCTACTTCCCTCCAGGCCGATCTCGATACGCACGACAGGATCTTGGGGGACCGATCCGAGATAGAGACTCACCATACAAAGCACTTTCAGACGAGATACTTCATTACGACACACTAGGTGAAGTCTTCCTTATGGGGGACTTCAATGGCCGCACTCAGTCACATAAGTGCGAGGCATACGACATGGATCACCCACATCTCGTGAGGACCAGAGACCCAGATGAGATGAGCACCAATAGAGTATAGGCGGATATGGGTAAGGACACCACCGGGAATGGAAGACATCTACTTGAGCTAGGCAGCAGACATCAGCTCGTTATATGTAACGGGATGGATCGTTGGCCAGGTTCGGGTGAACTTACTTGCTTCCCTCACGGAGGAGGTGAGAGCACAGTCGAATACATTTTAGGTACCACCTCTCGAGCTTCACTCATCCCCTCACTTAGTATTGGACGACACCCACTTGATGCTGACCATACATTTATCACATTCACACTCTCATCTCCTATTCCATTAGACCCTCCCTCACCCAGTCAGACACACACCACCATATGGGATACACTTCACACACGAGCTCTCACACGTTTATGCACACCATTTACACACCCGCCTACTCTCCCTCGTTCCACTCTCACCCTTGGACACACTTACATCATAGCTCACCACCATCCTACAGCACTCAGCTCCCTGCAGCTTCCCACACCACACACATGTACACCCTCCGCGCACAGGTTCCATTCCCCAAAACCACTGGTATGATGCAGATTGTCGTGAGCTACGGAAGCACCTACGAATTTTAGAGCATAGAGGGGATATTACGCACACTGGCACAACGTCGCATGCAGAGCCTTACTCGCCGCAAACGGCGAGATTGGGAGGAGAGACAGTACTGGGATATTTATCATTTGCTCATGAGTCGAGACAATGTAGGGGCATGGCGACAGTTGAGAGAGGAGACAGGAGACACCCATCCGAGACCAAAGCACTTGGCATAGTTATGCACGGAGCCTATACGAGATCCAAGACGAGCCCCCCATTCCCAGACCACAAAGCTCACATCCTACTACCTCTGACTTCTTCACACCCACTATGGTGGGACGCGCTATTGCCCCTCTACAGCATGGCAGAGCCCATGACCATTCCGGTTTACAGGCATAACATCTCATCTACGGAGGCACGACCCTTGCACCGCTAATTGCCCACCTCTTCAATTGTGCGTTGGTTGAAGGGTCCCTGACTCATGGACTTAGCACACCATAGTGCCCATTCATAAGTCAAGTGATACTATGGATCCAGCTACATACCAGACGATCATGATTGGCCCTATATTGGCTAAGTTATATGGGGCGGTACTAGAGACAGAGGTTAGTACTCTCGCTGAGAGGAAGGGTATCAAGGCTCTAGGACAGGCAGGTTTCAACCGCGATTACTCTACCATTGACCACATCTTCACTATGAGATGCCTGATCGACCAGGCAAGGGTGAGGAAGAGGAGATTATATTGTTGCTCTGTGGACTTCCGCAAAGCATTTGACACTGTTCCCAAGGAACGACTCTTCAGATGACTAATTGATATCGGAGCTTCAAAGGAGATGATATGGGGGATCTACGCCTTATAGGAGAGAGTATCTGGTAGATTCAGATATGCGGGGGGCTTATCTCATCCACTTGCTAGCACTATCGAGGTGAAGCAAGGATGCCCTCTTTCACCCACCCTCTTTGGTCTCTACATTGATGAGATAGTGGACTACATACAGCAGCACGGGGGTGATGGCAGTTAGGTGTGTGGGTCCACGGTCCATATTCTTTTATACGCTGATGATATTGTATTGGTTTCAGAATCTGCACAAGGTCTACAGCATCACCTACATGGCCTAGATGACTTTTGCAGACACGGAGGGTTATCTGTGAACCTTGGTAAAACCAAGGTCACGATCTTTCATACATCAGCACCATAGTACCCAAAAACGCCGTTTCTGGGCAGCAAAAACGGACCGGCCATTTCCAAGAAACGGTCAGGACCGGAAACGCGTTTTTGAGAGATCAAAAAACAGCATTGCAATGTTTAGTTATGAGTTAATTATGAAATATATATAAAATTTCTCATGATATACATACATACACATATACACGCATTCATACACGTGTGTGTGTGTGTATATATATATATATATATATATATATATATATATATATATATACACACACACACACACACACTTATATACATGTATATATATATACATGTATGTGTGTATATATATATGTATGTATATATATATATATATATATATATATATATATATATATATATATATATATATATATATATATATATATATATATATATATATATATATATATATATATATATACACACACACACACACATATATACATAGTGTTTTCCGTTTCTTGTGTACCCACACACACCCACACACACCCACCCACCCACACCCACCCACCCACACACACATACACACACACACACACATATATATATATATATATATATATATATATAAGAAAAACCGTTTCCCGTTTCTTTCAGTTTCCAAATTTTTGGAAACTCCGAAACTCCGTTTCCGGCCGGTCCGTACCGACCGTTTCCAACCGTGATGGGCACTATGATCAACACAAGTACGCATACATAGTTTCTTCACGGTAGCAAGTGGACCGATTGACGTGGTCGGATGATATGTTTACTTGGGAGTGACATTTATTGCAGCATCAAGGGTCTTCTCTATGTCTCGGGCAGCCCGTGACCGCATCACACGTGGGTATGCAGCACTAGCTTTGATGGAGTCCCCCATGAGGAGAGATGGTGCCCAGTATGCGAGACAGAGGTAGAGAGTGAGGAGCATTTTATTATGAGATGCCAAGCATACTTAGACCTACGAGCACATTTCCAGATAGAGGAATCACTCCAGTTGTGCATGACTATGGGAGACCAGCGACGCTTGGGATGCTTTCTCACGGAAGCATAAGAGAGGCGAGAGCGATCACTACAGCCCACACATCAGCCACGGGTGAGTACCCTGCAGACCATTACACAGTTTTTTCAGCGAGCTTAGCTACATCAAAGAGGTCCATCTATAGGGCTCACGCTCCACCAGGAAGCAACACAAAGAGAAGGGCGCAGACCACGCATGGGCGGATATCGTCGAGCACGACTATATCAGGAGGATATCTCACGCATCAGGACAGCCTACGACCACATGATGGAGCATAGGCGTACCACCACCCCCTAGGTTGTCTTCCTTCAAGAGGCACTCAGACCACCACCGATGTACCACATACTACACCCATCTCCACCCATCACGAGTAGCTAGGGTGTTTTTACTCACATTATGGATCCCCCATGTATTAGGTGGCCACTATCTGCAGAGTCAGAGCCACGTCTCCCAAGCCTTTTCCAGCCCTATATAGCTTTGTGTAGCGATATACTTTTTTATTTCATTTCATCTTCTACACAAGGTTACTACACTTCTACATGGTTTGTGTCTCATAGGCCAAGTTTGGCCTCCAGAACACGTTAATATGACTCTCTCTCTCTCTCTCTCTCTCTCTCTCTCTCTCTCTCTCTCTCTCTCTCTCTCTCTCTCTCTCTCTCTCTCTCTCTCTCTCTCTCTCTCTCTCTCTCTCTCTCTCTCTCTCTCTCTCTCTCTCTCTCTCTCTCTCTCTCTCTCTCTCTCTCGCATCAGGACAGCCTAGGACCACATGATGGAGCATAGGCGTACCACCACCCCCTCGGTTGTCTTCCTTCAGGAGGCACTCAGACCAACACCGATGTACCACATACTACACCCACCTCCGCCCATCACCAGTAGCTAGGGTGTTCACTCACATTATGGATCCCTCATGTATTAGGTGGCCACTATCTGCTGAGTCAGAGCCACGTCTCCCCAGCCTTTTTCAGCCCTATATTGCTTTGTGTAGCGATATACTTTTCTTTTTGTTTCACTTATCTTCTACACAGGGTTACTACACTTGTACATGGGTTCTGTCTCATAGGCCAAGTTTGGCCTCCAAAAGACATTAATATGACTCTTTCTCTCTCTCTCTCTCTCTCTGGTAGAGTCAGATGTCCAGGGGGCTTATCTGATCCACTTGCTAGCACTATCGGGGTGAAGCAAGGTTGCCCTCTCACCCACCCTCTTTGGTCTTTACATTGATGAGATAGTGGACTTCATACAGCAGCAGGGGGGAGATGGCATTGAGGTACACGGGTCCACTGTCCATATTCTTTTATACGCTGATGATATTGTATTGGTTTCAGAGTCTGCAGAAGGTCTACAGCATCATCTACATGGCCTAGATGACTTTTGCAGACACAGAGGGTTATCTGTGAACCTTGGTAAAACCAAGGTCTTGATCTTTCATACATCAGCACAGGTACGCAGACATAGTTTGTTCACAGCAGCAGGTGGACCGATCGAGGTGGTCGGATCATATGTTTACTTGGGGGTGACATTTACAGCAGCATCAGGGGTCTTCTCTATGGCTCAGGCAGCCCGTGACCGCATCACACGTGGGTACGCAGCACTAGCTTTGATGGAGAGACAATGCCACCAGGCATATTTTCAGGAGCCCCGCACAAAGGGGTGGCTCTTTGACACTTTGGTTACGTCAGCGCTCATGTATGGGGCAGCCATATGGGGACCGGGATTAGCTACATCAGTATGGACAGCATTAGAGAGGCCACAGATCCTCATGATTGCGAGACTCATCCGAAGCAAACCTTCATTACCACATGATATCATTAGAGCAGAGCTCGCCGCACCACCGATGCTAGTTGAGGCACTATTCCAAACAGTATGCCTATTACACAGACTTCGGAGCATGGATACAGAGTGCATTGCTTATCGTGCTTTCGAGGCATCACGTGATATGGCATTAGCAGGCGACACCTCCTCATGGTATGCACAGACACGAGACTGGCTTGCCCACCATGGCTTTGACATAGACAGGCTACCACCACTACAATACGACTCTCATGCACCCACCTACTCGCTCTCTCATCAAGAGAGGAATAGGATCATTCGTCAGGAGATATGGCATACATACATACAGAGGACATGGGTGAGCCCTAGGGGTACATTGCCACCAAAAATGCTCTACTACCGCGAGCATTTTCTACATATATCGGGCACGGGCTTCATCGAGATTCCGAGAAACATGCAGATCTACCTTCCCCACCACCTACGAGTCGTCATTGGGCAGCTCCGGGTTTCATCACATCAGCTCGAGATTGAGAGGGGTCGGTCCAGGGGAGTCCCCCGTGAGGAGAGGTGGTACCCAGTATGCCAGACAGAGGTAGAGAGTGAGGAGCATTTTGTTATCACATGTCCAGCATACTTAGACCTACGAGCACAGTTCCAGATCGAGGAGTCATTCCAGCTGTGCATGACTATGGGAGACCAGATACGCTTGGGACGCTTTCTCACAGTAGCATACGAGAGGTGAGAGCGGTCACTACAGCCCATACATCAGCCACGGGTGAGTACCCAGCAGACCATTACCCAGTTCTTTCAGCGAGTTGAGCTACATCAGAGAGGTCCATCTATAGGGCTCACGCTCCACCAGGCAGCAGCACAGAGAGCACGGCGCCGACCACGCATGGGCGGATATCGTCGACCACGACTATATCATGAGGATATCTCACGCATCAGGATTGCCTACGACCACATGATGGAGCATAGGCGTACCACCACCCCCTGGGTTGTCTTCCTTCTGGAGGCACTCAGACCACCACCGATGTACCACATACTACACCCACCTCCACCCATCACTAGTAGCTAGGGCGTTTTACTCACATTTTGGGATCCCCCATGTATTAGGTGGCCACTATCTGCAGAGTCAGAGCCACGTCTCCGCAGCCTTTTCCAGCCCTATATAGCTTTGTGTAGCGATATACTTTTTTATTTCATTTTATCTTCTACACAGGGTTACTACACTTGTACATGGTTTTTGTCTCATAGGCCAAGTTTGGCCTCCAGAAGACGTTAATATGACTTTCTTTCTTTCTTTCTTTCTTTCTTCTCTCTCTCTCTCTCTCTCTCTCTCTCTCTCTCTCTCTCTCTCTCAATGATCAGTGTGAGATATTTGACCCAGAAGACCCACAGATACTACGTACCATAGAGGATGAGTCTACAGCTCGAGCTTCAGCTCACTCTACACACACTCATTATGGCACTCACTTACTCAGACTAGGCTCTCGACATAATCTCGTTATCTATAACGGGATGGCTCAGTGGCCTACCTCAGGAGGATTGACATGCATGCCACACTCAGTCACAGATGGAAGGGGAAGTTCAGTAGATTACGTCATGGGATCTAGAGAGGCCATTCACCTACTTACCTCATTCACCATCCCACCTATACCCATTGGGGCCGATCACGCATACCTTGCTCTCTCCCTCAAGGGAGACACCCCTACACGCACACCCGCAGCACGCATCCCACACACCACCATCCACTTCACACACGAGCTAGCTCACATATATGCGGCCCAAGTCGAGAAGGGTCTTCTCTTGCTTCACCCTGACACTCCACTATCCCTACTCACCTCACAGATAGCATCAGTTCTTCAGACATCCGCCATCAGCTCCTTCCCACACACCATCCATTCTGGTCACACACCTCCTCCAAGGACTATGCCACAACATCGTTGGTATGATGAGGAATGCAGAGATACCTACCGCCGACTACGAGCTCAGCGAGCATTGGGAGAGATCACAGAGAGACAGGCCACAGGACAGATGAAGACTCTCACGTCGGAAGAGGCGAGCCTTTGAGGAGGCACAGGTGCTTGAGCTATATCATCTCTTTATGAGTATGGACAGTGCTCCAACATGGCGTACCCTACGAGAGCCACTCCCGACCACACCTATTGGGGACCTACACACATGGCATGATTATGCTCAGAGATTATATGAGGTGCCTGGGCAGCCTCCTATTCCCGAGCCACTTGAGCCTCCCCTACTGTTGAGAGGGCCATAGGACGACTGCGACATGGACATTCGACAGACCACACGGGATTGCAGAGCGAGCACCTCATATATGCATCCTCCACTATAGCCCCGTTGATTGCACATGCCTTCAATCGGGCTATAGGGGAGGGCTTCCCAGAGGAGTGGACTAGGCACACCATTGTGCCTATCCACAAATCTGGCGACACCCTGGATCCAGGGAATTACAGGACCATCATGATTGGCCACACCATGATCAAACTATACGGTGCCATACTTGAGGCAGAGCTCAGCTCATATGCAGAGACTGAGGGGCTACGAGCACGAGGCCAGGCAGGTTTTCGCCGAGCTTTCTCTACTATTGATCACATCTTCATTTTGCGTTGCCTCATTGATGGGGCAAGGGTGCGGAAGAAGAGACTATATTGCTGCTTTGTGGACTTCCGCAAAGCTTTCGATACAGTGCCACGAGAGAGGCTCTTCCAACGCCTTCAGAGCTTGGGAATACCATCAGGGATGATTTGGGCCATCTATGCACTCTATGAGTAGGTGACCGGGAGAGTACAGTGTCCAGGAGGTATGTCTGAGGTCATTGCTAGCACCATCGGTGTTAAGCAAGGCTGCTCGCTCTCTCCCACTCTATTTGGTCTCTACATCGATGAGATTGAGGACTACATTCTCCGAGCTGGAGGAGAGGGTGCAGACCTCGCAGGTACACCTGTCCACATTTTATTATATGCCGATGACATTGTCTTGATTTCAGAGTCACCCGATGGATTACAGCGCCACATGGATGCCCTCGATGAGTTTTGTACACAGAAGGGCTTGACGATAAACCTTGGCAAGACCAAGGTCATGATCTTCCACACCTCCCCCTTGGTGAGGAATGGAGCAGGATTCACAGCCGGCGGTGGACAGATTGAGGTGGTCACTTCCTATGTCTACCTCGGAGTCACATTCACGAGCTTACCTGGCCCCTTCAGCATGAGACAGGCAGCCACCGATAGACTCACACGAGCATATGCAGCTTTAGCCATGTTAGAGCGGAGATGTCACCAGGCACACTTCCAGGAGCCCCGCACGAACGGGTGGCTATTTGACACACTAGTCCGACCAGCTATGATGTATGCTGCGACAATTTGGGCCCCGGGCCTCAGCCACCCAGTGGAGTGCGATCGAGAGGCCCCAGGTACGTATGATCTTGCAACTATTTCGCGGGAAACAGTCGGTACCATATGACATCATCAGGGAAGAGCTAGCTGCACCACCCATGGTAGTAGATGCACTATTCCATACTATCTGCTTTATTCAAAGGATGAGGGAGCTCCCTACAGACAGACTCACACGCAGAGCTTTTGAGGCATCTATACAGATATCAGAGTCAGGATATGAGAGAGCTTGGTACACTCAGGTTAGAGTATGGTTTGATAGTCATGGGCTTGATATGGACAGACTACCGCCTTTTCAGTACGACCCAGACTCACCTCACATCCACCTCTCTCGTCATGAGAGGAATGTTGTGTTGAGACAGGATCTTTGGCAGCGCTACATTAGTCAGACATGGCACACACCACACATGGGATCGAGACTATTGCACTATCGAGACCAGTTCTTAGACATCCTAGCAGACGGTTTCATCCGGCGGCCATGTTACATGGATACTTACATGCCTCATAGCTTGAGGGTAGCGATTGGCCGGTTGAGAGTCTCATCACATAGACTAGAGATTGAGACGGGCAAAGCCGCAGACATTCCCAGAGAGGAGCGGATATGCAGGGTTTGCAGAGTAGAGATAGAGGATGAGGAGCACTTTGTATGCAGATGTAGCGCATATGATGGCATCACAGGTAGATACGGGACTCTATTTACAGGGCAGCCCACCCTCCGAGAGATCATGGACTCTAGAGACCAACGACAGCTCGGGCGATTCCTACTAGAGATACAGAGTCACAGAGATTCCCTACTCCAGCCTACTGTAGCAGCCCATACAGGAGGGAGACAGAGTCAGCTCACTAAGTTCTTTATTCCACGACATGCTGCAGCCCTCCCCCCCTCAGCCCACACACCGAGAGGGGTGACTCTTCAGCAGGCTCAGGCTGCTCGAGCTAGGAGACGACCCCGTGCTAGAGGATATCGGGCCCCGAGACATCACCGACATCAGATTGCAGAGATCCAGGCTCGTCACCATGGCGCCATGGAGGAGAGACGATTCCAGATGATGGCTGATCCCGTTGCAGCTATCACGATGGCCCTGACTCCACCTGCACCTATGTATCACATCTTACACCCACCCACTAGCACAGGATGGAGCTAGTTAGTCGTTTCAGATGCATTCCCATGCTTGTTGTACTACCCCTTTGCATATAGACTGCCATAGATATCGCACTCCATACACCCCCCCCTTTCATGGGTATCTCCACACGCATTTCACGGAGATATGTATCAGCTTTACCAGTTTCTTTTTCAGCACTTTTATCTTCTCTGATAGAGAGAAGATACACCCATGTACATCGATTTGTCTCATAGGCCGAGTTCAGCCTCCTAATAGACGTAAAAACACTTTCTTTCTTTCTTCTTTCTTCTCTCTCTCTCTCTCTCTCTCTCTCTCTCTCTCTCTCTCTCTCTCTCTCTCTCTCTCTCTCTCTCTCTCTCTCTCTACCGATATACCATATACTCCACCCACCTCGACCCATCATATGCAATTAGGGTATACAAATTTACTTCCCATGGGTCCCCCTTGTATTAGGTGGCCATTATCTACAGAGTCAGAGCCATGCTCCCCCATGCACCAATACACTATCCCCACTACCCCCTCATTGCCAGGTACACCATCCTTTGTTGTTTTCAGCCATTTCAGTCTACACAGATTTGTGTACTTAGTAGTTTTCCTTTTGATTTCAGCGATTACTACGGTTGTACATGGTTTTGTCTCATACGCAACATTTGGCCTATGGAAGACATCTCTCTCTCTCTCTCTCTCTCTCTCTCTCTCTCTCTCTCTCTCTCTCTCTCTGAGATGATCAATAAAGCTGTCAGAGAAGTGAAAAAAGAGGCGGATAAAGCATTAAATCAAGAAATGAGAAGAGCTCTCGAGAAAATCAAAGCGTTGGAAGATCAGATCAAAGACATTAAAGAAGACCGAGAAATGGAGAGACTCAAGGATAGAGAACTATGGTTAAGGAGGCAACAAGATTGGGTTGAAGAGAAAAAGAGCATGCAAGAGAAAATCAAGGCCCTCGAGGCATCGATAGTCTCCCTCAGTCCAGAAGAAGGTGAACTTAGAGCAGACACAAAGGAAGCACTTAAAAAGGAGCTGACCGAAGCACTAACCGCGAGCATTGACACGAAGCTCGAGGCAACCAAAGAAGGATGGGTTGAAGTGGTCAAGAAAAACATCAAAAAAGAGGCAAAAGAAGAAACACAAAAAGAAGAAGCTCTTATTGTACACACCACCATTGAAGAGGAGAGGATGCGACGAGCTCGACGCCTTAATGTACGGATCACACGTATATTAGAAAAGGAAGGTTCCACCCCCGAGATGGATGGGAAGACAATATGTAAGAAGCTCAGTTACAAGGAAGAGGAGGCTCTCCCATTCACTAAATGTTGGAGGGTAGGGAAAGATCCTTTAAAAAAAAGAGCTCTCATTTTGCAGTTCCCCTCCGAAGCAGTAAAATCCATTTTCATTCGCAAGAGAGTGGTCTTGAGGGGGTTTGAAGGTCCCCCTATTTACCTAGATGACGATCTCACACCCATGCAAGTAGCACATTATCATAAAGACTCTTTGCTATACACTTTGCTTCAGCTTGCGTCCGCCAAAACGGCCGATCACACAGAGATTCTTACTTTACATTTCCGCCCAACCGCCGAGCTCTCGTACTCTTCTCAAAGTCTCATATATGAGACTCCTCATACTCTACTACTACTATATGGTGTGTTTCTATGTCATGCCATGTGGCATCCTACTCAAAGGAGATTCCCACCAAATAGAAGTATCATGTGACATTTCCTTCCCCTTAAAAGCATTTTCGTCCTCAAAAATGTAGATGAAATGTCCGTAATGGTAGAAGAAAGTGCTCGGACTCCCCTGAACCCCATGCACTCTATGTACATGGTCATCTCTGTGTGTTGTTTCCCTATATCCTTCCCCTTAAGAAGTCTCATATGAGATTATCTCAACGGCGGGAAACCGTCTGAGTGGTGCCTACTATCTCCCATGTACACTCAACTTCCATACTACCACTCCCATGACATATAACATCATCCAAATGACCTAAGTCCATATGATGTATCCTGCATGGAGCAATAGCATGTAAGGCAAGTGTAAAAGTGCCAAACTTATAAGTTTGACCATACCATAGTGGAGATAATAAACCATAGAATCCTCTGAAGTATAGAACAGAGTCCCATAAAAAGTGACTTCAAACCCATCTAGTACATGATAGATTGCCCGCATACCACTCTAGGTCTTACTAACCTTGAGTGTAATCACAAGTAGTAGTTTTTGTCTAAACTACCTTGTGAACTATGCAAATCCATCATCTAGCTCATACATAAGAATTTCTTGGTAGTAAAATGAAATCTCTACATTCGACCAACCAAGAAATATGTGGTTTGTCATCCTTTACCATTGGACTAAGTTCTATTGGAAGAGCATTTATTGGCACTAGTGCAAACTCTAATATTTCTCTTCCCTGTAGTTTGCCATATGAATGCAGAAAGCATTCCCTTTGAGATTCAGATAATACCTAAGTACCCATCCTCCTAACTGATGTTAACTCATCATACTCATGATGTAACACCAACTACGAGTTTGGTACCATAATAGGTTAGATATATCTCTATCTCCTAGAAAGCATAAAGAGAAGAGTCATATCTCTACTTCCAGTCTCACTAATGTCAATAACTAGATCATCTCATCTAGTCAAGGACCATCACTGGAAGTAAACATAACTACTTCTCTCTAGAGTCTACAAGTGAGACTCAATCTAACCATCATGACTAACTGATCTCCCTCTTGTCTTTGATAGAAGAGTGCCACTTCTATCTAGACAACCTAAAAGTGAGAAAGTGAAACTCTCTCTCTCTCTCTATTCAATCTCTTCTAAGGAAAAGAGCTCTAGCAGTGGAACCTATTCCACTTTCCCTTTCCCTTTGAAAGAGATTGTTTTGAATCCAATTACTATACTCATCCATAACTGAGAACATGCACATAAGTTCTCCATGTTTTTTCCTTCTAAAATAGTGGAGAAAGAAACTCCCATGTGAAGGAAAATTATACTGGAAAGTAGAGTAATTGAATTCCTTCTGAAATAAAGACTAAGAGATGTTTCGCTAACACCTCTTCTCTCTAAAGGAAAACATACTCTATTCTTCTCGTATGAAGAAATCGTATTTTTCCTTTCTTTCTTTCTCTCTTAAAGAATAGGAGTCAAAGTGAGACCACTGAACTAAAGTGAGATCTCTCATGGATCTCTGAGCTGATTCCCACTTTCTCCTTTCCTTAAAAGAGAAACTCATGAATTTATTTAGTCCTCTCTTCCATAAGTAATGCATAATCCCTCATTACATATATTCCTATGAATATGGAGAACAAATCTCCCCTGACTAATGAAGGTGTATATAGTGAAGAATGGAGAAAATAAATTCCTAATAAGGGTCAAAGCCCTCTACTAAATGGTCAGCAATGATATAGCATGATACCGTAAACACATGTGTATCCATAATAAAAAATTATCTCTGCCAACCATACTCTATACATGGATCTATACGATCCAATCAAACTGATGGATTTATCCTTCCTGAAAAACTCAAAAATGAGTATGTGATACCAATGGTGATAAAATCACCTATCACATTCTCTACTGGAAGAGTAAATCTTCCCTATACTGTGAAGGATAACTCCCAATCCTAATAGGAGATGTCTAGTAAGATCTCTCCTCTGATCTAGTGAGACATGACACCATGAATGATGAGTCCTTTTCTCCCTGGCCATAGAAGAAGAGTGCTCAAAGGGAAGTTGTTTCCACCGTCCCATACCAGTGGAACCTTCTTCCAATTCATGTTGTCATACCTACACTAAACCGAATATATATTCCATACATATGTAATGGAATATGAAGGTGGACTCTAATGAATCCCATATCCTAGAATCATATCAGTGGACTCAAATGAGTCCCATATCCTCGAAGTAGTTAGTTTGGTTCTAGTCAACAATGTGACAATGGATATCCGCTTCTGTTCCAAACCAACTTATTCCTAGGTACAAAGACTAAGTCTAGGTACCTCTCTGTAGATCCCGATATACATATATATGTATTGGGTACCCCAAGTATTCCTGACTAAGGGATCTATGCTCTATACCATAGAGCTAGTGCCATGCCTATGGCCTTCCTAACCATCACTCGAATCACCTAGCACCCGTCGATGTTGTCTCATGAAACCCATATTTGTGATCCCATCTATTTGGTTTCCTTAGTAGTGTAGCAAAAATGCTTCACTACTTGCTGAAGTGATGTATATGAGTGAAACTAGTCACTCTTTGGGTATGCATGATGATACCCCATAGTCTCCTAATCATCATGTGAGACTCTTGTGAAGATAACTAAATCTTCACTAACTTGGAGATTATCATAAATGTATCTCCCGTATCTGTATGCAACTTCCTAAAACCTATAGGATTGCTTGTGCACATTACTAATGGTGAAGGTGTAGCTCCCTCCCTTAGCAATCCTATGGTCTAAATCCATAAGGATTATGTGTAGGGATCCTGTTACTACTGAAGTTGCCTTATATATACTACTATGATGGTCCTAAGTCCATCAAATACATGCTTAGAAGCATGCCTAGACCTTATTGATGTTTGCAGAACAGGCATGTTACCATGCCATATCATTCTTACCTAAAGGCAAGTGCGTATATAACGCCATGCGGTAAGAAAAATTTCGACACCATTTCCCCAGGAAATGGAATCCCAAAAAAAATTAACCATAAGCTCAGTGGCACTCAGGCCACCCAATAACATAGGGCTTGACAGGCCCATGGCATGCACGCCATAAACTTATATGTGGATTCCATGACCTGCAAAAACATAAAAACAAATGTTGGCAACCATTCTCTGTGTTGCCTAACCATATAGTTTCTACAATCCTGTTTCCTGCAAACAATCAAAAGTGTATACTTCCTGCATATTGATCCATACTTTAAGAGCTTAAACAATGATCAAGACTTGATGTATGCAATCCCGTTCATGCATGTAGATACATAACATGCCATAACATAGATAAAATGCCAGAAAGCATAAAATATATGTCCCTGAGTAGTCTGATTTTGGAATTGCATGCATCCAATCTCTGTCGACAAGCTTCGAGACCTCTGCACCTTCCTCCTCCGCCAAAACGGCCGATCACACAGAGATTCTTACTTTACATTTCCGCCCAACCGCCGAGCTCTCGTACTCTTCTCAAAGTCTCATATATGAGACTCCTCATACTCTACTACTACTATATGGTGTGTTTCTATGTCATGCCATGTGGCATCCTACTCAAAGGAGATTCCCACCAAATAGAAGTATCATGTGACAACATCGTCGCCCATGCATGCCAACAGTACACGAGGCTCGTAGAGAAGGGAAGAAGGCTTCATACAGAGATGGTCGGATCATCATTGAGGGCAAAGCCATACTATAGGGATTCACGGCCTGAGTCAGCTGAGGAGATACATCTCGCAGTGTGGAACTACAATGGCGATTTATGGACACATCCAGGGAGGCTCGAGGAAGTGAGCAAAGATAGAGATATTATTTTGTTGACAGAGACACATGAGAGCCCCGATAGGAGCCTACCTCGAGTGCATGGCTTCAAATGGGAGTCTATATATAGAAATTGTACACGCCACCACACTACGAGAGGATCCGGGGGAGTAGCGATACTCTTCAGAGATAGATTTCAGAGCAGGATACAGATCACCACATGGGACTCACAGGCCCGATACCTTTGGATCCGATTTCAGCTCTCACATGAGAGGACCATCTACATTGCATTATGCTACTTTGCACCCTCTGGCTCTCGATTCTCTGTCATGGATCAAGAGGAGGGCTCACCTTATACTTGTCTATCATAGGAGATCACTGAGTACTCTACTCTAGGGTAAGTTTTCCTCATGGGCGACTTCAACGCCAGGACGGGGAGCGATCAGTGCAAGGCTTTTGACCCAGGGGATCCAATCATAGTACTCACTCTACAGGAGGAATCTATGGCACGAGTTTCAGCTGATTCTACACACACACTCTACGGTACTCACCTACTCAGACTCGGGTCCAGATACCGCCTCGTTATTTATAACGAGATGAGACACTGGCCTATGTCAAGGAGATTGACATGCGTACCGCGCTCAGCTACAGATGGAGGAGGGAGTATCGTGGATTATATCATGGGACCGAGCGAGGCAACCCACATACTCAATTCTTTCACCATCCCACCTATACCCATTGGAGAAGATCATGCATATCTTGCACTATCCCTCAAAGGGAGACATTTCCACACACACACCCATGATACACCCCCCACACCCATGACATTTATAACGGGATGAGACACTGGCCTATGTCAAGGAGATTGACATGCGTACCGCACTCAGTTACAGATGGAGGAGGGAGTATCGTGGATTATATCATGGGATCGAGCGAGGCAACCCACATACTCAATTCTTTCACCATCCCACCTATACCCATTGGAGAAGATCACGCATATCTTGCACTATCCCTCAAAGGGAGACATTCCACACACACACCCATGATACGCCCCCCACACACTACCATCCACTTCACAAACGAGCTTGCCCACATATACTCAGCCCGAGTTGAAGAAAGCCTTCTTTCGCTTCATCCTGACACCCCACTACCTATACTTACCTCACATATAGCATCCATCCTTCACACATCCGCCATCGGTTCATTCCCACACACCACCCATTCTAGTCACACACCTCCCCTAGGGACCATGCCACAAAATCCCTGGTATGATGATGAGTGCAGGAGTCTCTATCGTCCACTACGAGCTTAGAGAGCATTGGGAGAGATCACAGAGATGGAGGCTAGAAGACATATGAAGACCCTCACACGCCGAAAGAGACGGGCCTTTGAGGAGGCACAGGAGCTTGAGCTATACCATTTACTTATGAGCAGGGATTGCATTGCTGCATGGCGCACACTACGAGTCACGGCCGACCACACCTATTGGAGATCCACAGATTTGGCACGACTCACCAGCCTTCATCCTTGTATTTGCTACTTGTCTCCTCAAGTGAACTTTCCTAGCAGGACTTTTGCTCTGAAAAAGATTTTCAAGCTTCAACCAAGCTTGCCTAGAACTTTTGCAAGATCTGATATGTGGTAGAATATGCTTTTTAATACTCATTGCTATGAATGAAAGTGCTAAAGCATCTCTAGCATCCCACCTTGCCTGATCTTCAGTAGGAGGAAATGTAGGTAGAGACCTACCTCTGACTCTGGATGTCGAAGTGGTTACCTCTTCTTCAGTTGATTCTGTAATAGTAATTCCAGTACCTCTTGAAGCTATTGTGGCTCCTTCTTCGCCTTCTCATCTGGGTCTTGTTAAGGATCCATTGACGATACTCCATAAATCCTTTGTCACTAAAATATTCATCATCATGAAACTCCACATGGGATAATTAGAAGACCCATCCAACTTGTCTTCAATCTCAATTCTAATCTCACTCATCTTAACTAAGTGTGTATGTCAATTATGCTCTGATACCAAGTGTTGGAATTTGGGGCCCCAAGATTGTTCCAAACTAAAACCTTTTGAGCATACACACTTAATTAATTAAGATGATAAGTGAGAGATAGAAAGAAAGAGATCTTCAGACAAGGATAGAGAACGTAAGCAAGATGCTTACTCACTAAAAAATAGATGTCCAAATTACAACATGGGAGTACTACTCAACCATATAAAGTGGTGCACTCACTAATGGAAGAATATCCAAGAAGATGATGATACAAAATTTAGATTATGTTGAAATAATCTAAGAGTGTGAAGTGAATAAGCAACAAAGCTAACCTTATTCTCACAAAATAGTGTAACAAAATTGTAAATCAACCAACCCTAATTTTGAGATTAGGGTAGAGAAACCCTAAAACAAAATATAAGTTTAACTCACAAAAAATAGTTACCACCACCTTGTAGAAGACTTCTTGCTCCAAGAGAGTAGCCTCTCCTTCACCGAAACTCCACCTCCTCGAGAGTGTGTGAACACTCTCTCTTCAAGAGGACCTTCAAACTCTAGCTTGAAATCCTTGAGTGAGTGAGTGAACAATAAGCCAAGAACCTCTTTATATAGTAGTTGAGTACCTTCCAAAAGCATACGATCAATAAAGCAAACGCCATCGAAAAGCTTTAGCGTGAAAACAGTGTCGCTAAAAGCTATGATCGTTGTCCGTGTGATTTGCTTTATTAAAATCATAAAACAAACACTGCCGCTGATCTGCGCCAGACGGGTTTCGAACCTTGGTGGGTTATTTGAAAGTAAGTTGATCTATCCATGTCGCCCACCGTGGCTTCTTGAAGGAGTCTTCTAAAAATACATATACAATACTATATCCTCATAATATTTGGACCAATGAAGACATTGACTTCCAACATGGATGGTCACAAATGCATGAAAACGCTTAAATGCAGCAAATGCTTCATCCTTAGACTTAAGCAATTGAACCCAAATTTTTCTAGAGAAATCATCAACAAAAGGAACAAGATCAAATACACAAGACTTACTAGACACACTAGAGTAAAAGGAACGTTTCACTTGCTTTCCATATTGACATTCATTACAAAAATCAAGCTTTGTGCCTTTAGCATCAAGCTTTAAGTTACAAAGCCTAGTGAGACCCTTTTGGCTCACATGGCCAAGTCTCTTATGCCACAACTCCATATGGGAGTGAACTTCAGCCAAAGCAATAATCTTCCCTGATAAGGCTTTTCCATGCAAGCAATAGAGAGTTCCCTTCTTTGTGCCTTTCACAATCAGCTTTGACCCCTTTGTCATTTTCCATGATCCTCTCTCAAAGAGAATGCTATAACCATGCATATCATTTGACCCACAAAAAGCAAGCTTTTCTTGATCCCTGGTACATAACACACATTATGCAAGACATGCTCATTAGTGCCATTTGTAGAGAAATGCATTGTGCCAATACCCTCAATGGAACATGCGTGATTGTTGCCAAGGTATACATGGCCATGGATGCCAAAACACTCCTTGATAGGAGTCACATGAAAAGAAGAACCAGAGTCAACAATCCATGTCTGGGCCAATGCATCATTAACGGTCAGCAACGCATCAATAAGATCATTTTTGGTGATCAATATGTCCTGTGAATGAACATTTAGAGAGGAATCAAATGCGTAAGTATCATCAGCCGATAAAGTAGTGCATAAAATATCCTCCACGTCTGAAAGCTCTTCTATTTCTACATTAGAGGCCACATTGGCCTTCTCCTTGTCCTTTTGGTTGTCCTGTGCATCAGTCTTGTCTTCTTTCTTCTCCTTCTTCTTATCTCCAACATTCTTCTTTCTTTCAAGCCGTGCCTTGTAATAGCGGTAATCAAGTTTCTCATGGCCTTTCCTGCCACATTGATAGCATGTCACATCATTGCTTTTACCCTTGCTTCTATTACCCCTTTCCCTGCTCTTACTTTTGTTCCTTTGTGCATTATTACTCTTCTTATTTGTTCTTCCTTTAACCATGTTGGCTAAGCTGCCACCTTCACCACTTGCTTTTCTCTTGATCTCTTCATTAAGTATAGAGCCCCTAACACCATCAAAGGTCAGGTTGGGGTTATTGGATAATGAGACTACCAATGTCTCCAAAGAATGGCTTTAAGCTTGTCATCAAAAGGAGCCATACCTGAGTCCTGCAACTGTGACAAAGTACCTGTAAAGAGAGAGAAGTGTTCAGCTGCACTCTTGGACTCATCTAGGTGCATGCCAACAAGCTTCTGCATCAAGTGCACTTGGTTAAAGTGCACTTGGTTAAAGTGCACTTGGTTAAAGTGCACTTGGTTAAAGTGCACTTGGTTAAAGTGCACTTGGTTAAAGTGCACTTGGTTAACAGACGTAGTGTTTTCATAAGTTGCTTTCAGCTTTGGTATTTCTGAAGCAAAGGTCAAACCTTTGAGATCTACCAAGATTTCATCAGCGACAAGCATCATGATATATGTAATAGCTTTCTTGTTCAAGATAAACCATGCATCTTATGACATGTCCTCTGGTTTCTCCGCCTCCCATGCCCTATCACAATCCTTCAGCAAGAGAATACCTTGCATTCTCTCCTTCCACAAGTCGAAACATGTTCCCTCAAATCGTCGAATCTCAAATAGATTCTTCACATATGAGGAAGATGACACCATAATTGCACAATGAAGAGGTTAGTGTGCTGAAATTTTGGGCAAAACGCACCAAAATCAGGGTACCACCTCTAAAAATAGTGCACAATAGGTTCAAACACATGTAGGAGCAAATGGAACAAAATGGAGCACAAAATCAAAATCTATTTTTTGAAAAATATTGAAGAAAATTCCAGCAAGTTAATTTGTGCTTGAAATCAACAAATTTGACTTCTTTTGACCTCAATGTGCGTACATAAGGCTATAACGCAGCCTTTAGAACCAAATAGGAGCAAAAGCCCCAAATTTTGCTTCACAAATTTCTGAAATTCTCGGAAAAATGCCACAAATTGCTCTACATAAGCGATTTCTTTTGCCACAATTCAATGCATAAGGTGTTAGACCTGTGCATTGTTGCTATGACCTGTGAAACACCTGTTTAGACCTACAAAACACCTGAAAACAGCCTGTTATGGGCTTTTGAGATTCCCAAAGTGATCCTCTTGGCCTCAGAGCAACTTTCTTCGCGATGAAACTCTCTAAAAATCACAACATTTGCTTCAGCTTTGCTCCAAGCTGAAGTAATCCTCCAAAAACAGCACTTTTATCGCGAAAAAAGAACGTTTTTCACGATGAAATTCTCCCAAATGCAAGAAAACACCTTCAGCTTGACATAGGCTGAAGTAAAAAAGGACTTGGAACAACTTTGTCGCGATGGAACAGCTCAAAGCTCTGACACTGTTGAAAGAGGCCACGGAGAGCTACATCGTGGTGTGCTCGGTTGCTCCAAATGTCAAGGGAGTGGGCTGCTGCATGCGCAGAGAGAAAAAGAAAGAGAAACCTGCACAGAAATTTGGAGAAGAACATGGAGAAACTAAAGTTGAAGAAGTCCCAATCAAGTTATGAGAGATTTGGGACCAAGTCTTATTGATAAGTGACTTTTAGGCCATTTGGGCATGTTCACACATGGCCAATGACCAAAAGTCAAAAAAATAATGTAAATGCCTATAACTCCCCAATTTGGGGTCCAAAAAATATAACAAAAAATATGTATGGAAAGCTCTCAAAGAGAGCTTTCACATGGAAGGGTCAAAATATACAAAAGGAAAGTCCTTGGGGCCTTCCAACAAGGAGATGCTACAACACACACATCCGACACGGGTGGGCACCTAGCAAACTATTACTCAATTCTTTTAGAGAGTTGAGCCACATCAGACAGACCTGCCTTCCAAAGGCATTGGGCTCACGCTAGAGAAGGCGGCGGCATGGAGAGTGCAACGCAAACCACATATGCTGGGATATCGAAGACCACGACTACATCAGGAGGATATCTCACGCATCAGGATAGCAAACGACCACATGATGGAGAAGAGGCGCACCACCACCACTTGGGCCGCCCTCTTGCAGGACATACCGAGTTCACCGTCGGTGTACCACATACTCCACCCTCTCCTCCACACATCTATAGCATTTAGGGTATACACATTCACCCCCACATAGGTCCCCATGTATTAGGTGGCCATTATTTGCAAAGTCAGAGCCACGCTCCCCCAACGAAGCACTCCTTTATCCACACTACCCCACCATTACCAGGCACACCATAATTTTGCTTTGTTGTTTCCGGCCTAGAAAGTTTCTTTCCTGTAGTGAGTATTTTTCTTTTTATTGCTACACAGTGATGACCACAGTTGTACATGCTTTTGTCTCATAAGCCAAGTTTGGCCTTTTGGAAGACGTTAATTAATCTCTCTCTCTCTCTCTCTCTCTCTCTCTCTCTCTCTCTCTCTCTCTCTCTCTCTCTCTCTCTCTCTCTCTCTCTCTCTCTCTCTCTCTCTCTCTCTCTCTCTCTCTCTCTCTCTCTCTCTCTCTCTCTCTCTACCCTCCCCCCCCCCTTCCCTCCCTCCCTCCCTCCCCCCCCCCATTCCCTCCCTCCCTCCCTCCCTCCCTCCCTCCCTCCCTCCCTCTCTCTCTCTCTCTCTCTCTCTCTCTCTCTCTCTCTCTCTCTCTCTCTCTCTCTCTCTCTCTCTCTCTCTCTCTCTCTCTCTCTCTCTCTCTCTCTCTCTCTCTCTCTCTCTCTCTCTCTCTCTCTCTGCCCTGCTGCATCAGGTCCGTCAGCCCGTAACCCTAATTCTGTTGTGTCAGACCTATCAGCCCAGTACCCTAATTCTGCTGCATCCGCCCTGCTGCGTCAGCCTCATAACCTTAACTCTGCTGCGTCAGCACTGTCAGCCCTGTAACCCTAATTCTGGTGCATCAGCCCTGTTAACTCTAATCCCTGATGTGTCAGCCCTGTAACCCTAATCTCTGCTGCATCAGCCCCATAACCCTACAGTTCTTTTCGTTCTCCTTTTGGAGACAGTCACCTGCACCTTTCCATTTCGGAGATATGCCCTCTTTTCATCTGCACTTGAGGGTCCTTTAGCACAGCGGAACAGGGTTTCGAGGCTCTAACCCCAGCAGACTTCTATGTGCAAGGTTTTGAAGCAGCTGGTCAAATATTCTCACATCCTCAGATGGGCTGCAGATTTTGGCACAGTGCTGTATTCTGAGTTATGCCAAGAGCTGTTGGAGGGGCTGCCAGATTTTGGCACAGTGCTGTATTCTGAGTTATGCCAAGAGCTGTTGGAGGGGCTGCCCTTGTCCTTGTACCAACTGAGGTTTGAGTTTGTTTTCATCTCTCTCGAAGAGGGGGACACATGGCAAGGGAGGAGAATTTACTCAAATTAGAAGACCAATTCCACAACACCCTCAAGGACAACAAGAAGCTTATGGACTCAACCATCAATGGCATCGTTGCCCGCTTATCCAAGCTCGAAAAAGAGACTCAATCACTCAATAAAGAGAAGGAACAATGAAAGAAAGAGAAAGAGGAGTGGGAGAAGAGGAGGATGACGAACAAAGAAATTTGGGAAGGAGCATAAGATGAATGGAAGAAAGAACGAGACTATTTGAAGGGAGAGAGAGCCCTCCTCAAGGCAACGGTGGCATCGCTCTCACCTGAAGAAGGGGAGATTCATACCACCATTGAGGAAGCCCTCAAAGACGAAATCACAAAAGCCTTGATTGAGCACGTGGAAGACAAACTCAAAGCCACCAAAGAGGGTTGGGTGGAAGTAGTAAAAAAGAGCATCAAGAAAGAGGCCCGAGAAGCACATAAAGAAGAGACTCTCCTCGTACACAACACCATCGAGGAGGAGAGGATAAGGCACGCCCCACTCTTCAACATATGAGTCACAAGAATGGGAGAGAGAGATAAGGATCCACTCTAGAGGAAGAACCAAACTCAGATACAAGGACGGGGAACCATCTCCTTTCACTAAAGCTTGCAGGGTAGGTAAAGATGCCACTAAGCAACGAGTCCTCATCCTCCATTTCCCCAATGGTGAGTCATGTTCTACTTTCCTTCGCAAAAAGGTGATCCTAAGTGGGCTTGAAGGCCCACCCATCTACCTTGACGATGACCTCACCAAAATGGAAGTCGCACACAAGTGTGCATGTATACATAGGGTGCATCAAGCCCGCAAAGAGGGGAAAAGAACATCCTACAGAGACAGTCGAGTATGGCAAGGCCATCGCATAGGGACTCCTAACTTGTGGGACAAGATAAGAGATTTGCTTGGCAGTCTGGAAAACTGCAACGGAGACCTATGGACACACCTAGAGAGACTCTAGGAGGTGATGAGCGGTCTGGACGTCATTCTACTTACAAAAACACGAGAAAGCCAAGAGAGAGGATTGCCCCGGATACACGGATCCCAATGGAAGTTTCTACACCGAGGATGCACATGAAAGCACACATCCCGAGGATAAGGAGGGATGGCAATACTCTTTAGACAAGGACTACACAATAGATTACAGATTCCGGATACATATGGATATGCCTTGAGCTATCACGTGACCGTTCCATCTACATAGCCATATGCTACTTTGCCCCCTCATACACTCGTTTCGCCTCCAATGAGCATGACTCTTTATTAGGTGAGACCTCACCTTATGCATGTCTATATCATATGAGATCATGGAGTACTCCATACTTGGTGAAGTCTTCCTCATGGGAGACTTGAACGCTTGCACACGTAGTGAGCGGTGCGAGACGTATGACCATGAAGATCCAGAGGCACTACATACCCTACAGGAGGAGGCTACATGAGACTCTCGGCAAACAGAGCTCCTTTCATAGCATATGGACGACATCTACTCAAGCTTGGCTCTGAGCACCATCTCGTCATTTTTTACAGGATGGCTCAGTGCCCCACTTCAAGAGGGTTGACCTATATGCCACATGGGTCTACGGGGGGAGGAAGGAGCACAATCGATTATATCTTGGGATCTAGGAAGGCACCCCACCTTACTACATCACTTACCATCCCACCCATCCCCATCGAAGCCGATCACACATACCTCTCCCTTTCCATCACTAGAGATAGTACCCCACATAGACCCATACCATGTACCTCACACACCGCCATTTATTTCACACGTGAGCTAGCCCCTCTACTCTTCGGAGGTCGAATGTGGCCTATGCATACTACACCCATCCACCCCCCCTCCGAGTTCTCACTTCAAATATCTCATCCATCTTACATACCTCAGCTATCAGCTCCTTCCCACACGCCACTCGCAAAGGACGTAACCCTCCCCCTAGGACTAGACCCCAGAACAATTGGTATTATAATGAGTATAGAGCGCTTTACAAATGCCTACATTCATGACAAGCCTTGGGAGAGATTACAGTAAGAGAGGCCAATAGACAAATGAAGGAATTGACCCGTCAGAAGCGGAGGGCATTCAAGGAGGCACAAGAGCTCGAATTATATCGTCTATTCATGAGCATGGATAGTGCGACAGCATGGCGCGCACTCCGTGAGCCTCGTTCGACTACACCAACTGAGGATCCACAAATTTGGCACGATTATGCAACGCGATTATACAATGTGTCTCGATAGCCGCCCATTCCACAACCACCCGAGCCTCGGCCCACAAAACTCCTCTTTCTTTACTACAACAATGGTGGAGAGGGCCATACGCCGCATGCAACACAAACGTGGAGTCGATCATGCTCGTTTACACTCCAGTTGGTTTACAGAGGGAGCATCTCATCTACGCAACCTCCAATATAGCCCCATTGATCACACATATTTTCAACTCGATTATAGGGGAGGGTTTCCTAGAGAAGTGGATGCAACATACTATCGTGCCTATCCATAAATATGGAGACACTTTGGATCTAGGGACCTACAAGACTATCATGATTGGCCACACAATGGCCAAATTATATGGAGCTATTCTTGAGGCAAAGCTTAGCTCATATGCGGTCTCCGAGCACAAGGTCAAGTCAGCTTTAGACAAGCTTTTTCCACTATTCGACCATATCTTCATCTTGCGTTGTCTCATTGATTGGGCAAAGGCAAGGAAGAAGAAGCTTTATTGTTGCTTTGGGGATTTCTGCAAGTCTTTCGATACGGTCCATGTGAGAGGCTATTCTAGCGCCTATTGAGCCTACGGATCCCCACCAAGATGATCTAGGTCATCTATGTCCTCTACAAGAAGGTGCTTCGTCGAGTTTGATGCCCTTGCGGTTTATCAGAGCCCGTCACTAGCACCATTGGTGTTAAGTGAGGCTGCCCACTCTCCTAGACACTTTTTGGGCTTTACATTGATGAGATCTCCGACTACATACTACAAGCAAGCGGGGAGGAGAGAGACCTGGGAGGTACCGAGGTTCATATTCTATTATATGTTGATGATATTGTTTTGATTTCAGAATCACCCGAGGGGCTTCAGCGCCACCTCGGAGCTTTGGATGATTTCTGTACACATAGAAGATTGATTGTTAACCTTGGCAAGACCAAGGTTATAATTTTTCACACATCCAGTGGAGTGAGTGCAACCACTTTCGCAGGAGGTAAGGTCGAGGTGGTTACTTCATATGTCTACTTGGGAGTTACTTTCACCTGCCTATAAGGAGGCAGGCAGCTATTGACAGACACCCGAGGAAATGCAGCCCTGGCTGTGCTAGAGCGGAGGTGCTACCCGGAACACTTTCAAGAACCCCACACGTGAAGGATATGTCATTCCGGGAAAAGAGCATCTGGTATGCAAGCTGAAAAGGAGTTTATATAGGCTATAACAAAAGCCCCGAAGCAATGGTGTACGAAGTTTGATGAATTCATGTCAAGCATGGGTTCAAAAGAAACCATGTTGACAATTATTTGTACACCCAAAAGAATAATGATGGCATCCTTGTGTTTGTGTATAGATGATATGCTGCTGGTTGGGAAGAAAAAGAGCACACTAGATGCTCTAAAACAGCTGCTGAACTCTGCATTCTCAATGAAAAACGTTGGGGAAGCTGCGCATATCCTTGGTATGTGAATAAAGAGGGATCGGCAGCAGCATACTTTGCATTTATCACAAGAGATGTACAATGAACAAGTGCTGGACAGATTTAATGTTGCTGATGCTAAGCCTCAAGGAGTGCCATTCCAATCACATGATAAGCTTTCCAAGCATGATTGTCCCAAAGATGATCATGCAGCAACATACATGAGAAGTGTTCCATATGCATCAGCTTGTGGTTCACTTATGTTTGCCATCGTTTCCACTCGGCCAAAAATTGCCCATGTCAATGGTCAAAAAGAAGGAAGGAGAAGGGGGGGGGGGGGGGGGGGGGGGGGGGGAGTTTAGCAGGTTTATGGCTACTCCGGGCAAAGCTCATTGGGAGACAATCAAATCTATCTTGAGATATTTGAAACAAACCAAAGGTGAATGCCTATGTTATGGAAAGGGTAAAGGGTCCATTGGAGTTGAAAGGATTATGTGATTCAAAAATGGCATGAGATGTGGATACACGTAAATCCACAAGTGGAATTTGGAAATGTGTACACTCTTCTAAGAGGTGCTATTTCATGGTGCTCTAGACTTCAGAGAGTAGTGGCACTACAAAGGCTTCTAAAGATGCCATTTGGTTAGTGCAACAGTTTGGTTTTGCCTAAAAAAGCACATGTTCTTGGTTGTGATAGAGAAAGTGCCATATGTCAGGCAAAGAATGCCCTGTTCCATGCTTGCACAAACGTTGACATGAGATATCACTTAGACATAACTTAAATGGGAGTTCTATAACTTGATCTTCTCCAAATTTATGCGCACCTCTCTCTATATTCTCTCTCTTCATGACTAAGCTCATTTCCTAGGTGTTTTGGGCAACCAAGTAGATCATCGCATAGCTTTCCATGGCCTCTTTCAACATATACAGTTACAAGTGAACAAGCATATGTATATACCATAATGATTCCAGGTAAACCCCAAATTCACCCTCAAATGAAAGTGCAACTATAAGCTCATGGTAGTCAGCCGCAAGACTACATAGCATATCAGCTCCATTATGCACGATATCGACTCAATACTATGACATCCCCACTAACGACATTTGCGCCCAATAGTTGTTACAGAGCTAAGAAGAATACATGTTCACACATGCACCCCACAACGCACACACACCACGAGCATGAACTCATAAGAAGCTCTGCGAACTGAGTTTATATCACTTCCGCAACAAGCATACGTATGTATGCATGCATGCATGTATCCATCTATGTATGTACTACGTACATACCCATGCATGTATCTATCTATCTACTAATGGAAGGATGAGATGGATGAGATGGATGAATGCATGGGTGGGTGGGTGGGTGGATGGATACATGTATATATTTATGTGTGCATGTATGCATGTATGCATGCACATTATGTATGTATGTATCGATGGATATGTATATACATGTGTTTGTGTATGTATGTGGGTGTGCTTGTATGTATGTGGGTGTGCTTATATGTATGCGGGTGTGCTTGTATATATGTGGGTGTGTGTGTATGTATGTATCATGTATGTACATATGTATGTATGTATGTATGTGTATGCATGCATGTACGTATGTATATATGTCCTTGTGTGTATGTGTGTATAGGCATATACCACAAACAAACATACACATCCTTTATTCCTTTTAAACAATTGAATGATCAAAAAGAAGAGACAATGCATTTTTTAATGAATGAACAAATCTAACTAAACAAGCGTAAATAACGAGAGCTACTCTCTGAAATGATCAAAGCACATCAAAGAACAAAAAATTATCAGATGTTGAGATGAGCTATCATTCTCAACTCTTGATTATTGAACAGAGGTTAGTCATCATTTGAATACACGCTATGAGAAGCTTGGTCAATTAAGTAATAATCCTGAAAAGGTAGCCCCTCCCATTTTCCCTGCTTTTTAACAATGCATATCTAAATGCTTGTTCAAAAATGTGCTCCTTGAGAGTAATTTTAGTTTTTGCTTTGAAATGTAAACCCTACTTCTTAAACAGAATCATAGGTGCCTATAAACTCATGGATGTCTGTTCTTGTATCTAAAAAAGACATGTCAGCATGCAATAACCAAATTGAAAAAAATCATATCATTTTGATGGACAAATAGCAATACCATTTGAAATGTCGAAGAAGAATACTGGCTTCTACTGGTGAAATATGCAATATTGTTACAACATTCTCTATTGCTTCTTCTTGTCGCAATCGAATGTCTTTCTCACTCAATACAGAATAATTCGACTGAAAAGATCAAAAGCACAAGGAGCGTTACCTCAAGTGAAGGAGGAGATCAAAATCCAACTATATCTAAAGCACAAATTCATGCATATGTTCACAATGTGCATTGAGTTTTTTTTCAAACGGAAATGCAAAACATTCAATATCACCACATCCTTACACTGTGCATTGCGCTCCATTTTAAGAAAATTCACTATGTAGATATGAGACATATTGGTCATAAAATACCAAAAACAAAACATTCACACAATGTAATAATGAGAAGAGAAGCGTGATCTCACATTTTTCTACTGTACCTAGCATTCACAGTCATTTAAGGCTTATTTTTAAGAGAAAGGGAAAGGCATGTCCCAGAACACAACCACCTCTGCAATATCTTTCCACTTCATTAAATTAGTTACTTCAAGTTAACCTTTGATGTTGCAAGCACATAACTAGTAATCGCTACACATTGCCAAGTTACCTGTGTTTAACATAAAGCTGACAATAATGTTGATTTCATGAAAGTTTGAAGCAATTCATAGATATATTATACAAAAAGGTTTTTCACTAACATTGAAAAGGTATCTGTTGGATGAACCACATAGAGCCAGAAAAGTGGCTACCTGTGAACGACCAGAAACAGATTGTAGGTCATCATCAACTCCATTGTCGTCAAAACCATAATCTGATTCGGCACTATCATGGGCGTCGTCATCAGAAGGCATAAAATCCTTCTCATCGTCTTGTTCAGATTCGGACGCGCTCCCTAATGCATCATGCATATCATCCTCTGAATCCATTCTGAAGCGCAAACCTTCCCCCTTTGGACCGGGCACCCAGACACAAATGCAAACCTATGAGTGCTGAAGAAAATAATAACCCTGCTGTAAGAGGCTACTACAGATTTTGGTGTACCCTTGCACTGGAAAATCTGTGCATCGCCTTAGGGTTTCACATCAATGACATCGTGAGTACAAGCTCATCGTATATCAAGTGCTTTGGATTGGCCAATCCTGCGAATAATTCCAGGAAAAGAAGAACAAAAGGGCGGCGCTAATGTAATCCTCCGAAGCCAATATTCTCAGAATGCATGCGACCTGAACACTTCGATGATCTGATCAAGACAGGGACATCCGTGAAGATTTGAGCTATCCTGAAAGGAAAATAAATTCGCGTGTTCGCTGGCTTTGAGGCTAGCCGCTGGCCCTTCATTAAAAGAGAGAGAGGGGGGAGAGAGGGAGGGAGAGAGAGAGATTCCGTGGTCTCGACGGTGAAAAAGGAGATGCGAAAGTCCCTTCATTTCAATAGTGGCTTCGACTATACCCAAATTCGTGGATACGTGAAGGAGAATATAAACGCCCAACATTCACGATAAATTGAATGTGTCATGTAATCTATGTATAGTTCAAATCTCCCTCTAATCGGCTGAACTTTGATGTTAAAGTAAATGGGTCTTCCGGTGTGTGTGTTAGTGAGTAGGATTGAACTCTCTAGCAAAACAAAGTGTTAATGTTTTTATACATCTAAGAAATAATAGAATGGTGAGAAAGGAATTGAAGTCTTGTGACTTCATATCTTTCTTTTTATTTGTTTTTTGCATGTCTATGTCTTCCTATTTTTCTTTCTCTTTGCTATTTGCATACCCTATCTTGAAGATAAGTAGATATTAGTTCAGAGGTGAAGGGAAAATGTTCAAAGATCCCATGCCTCATGAATTCAAGGAACCATGCATATTTTATCAAAAAATATTATGCATGGAATTTTTTTCTACCTTATTCCCATTAGATGTAGGGATGCATACAGGTTACTTGAGTCCTTTAAAGGAAGATATAAGCAATGAAATTAAAAAGGTGTGAGAGATGTTTCTTATGACTTATCTATGATGTGTTATATAGCCTGCATACTAGGCTAAAAATTTAACTATACAATAACAATCAAGAAAAGACTTTCTTAAGATCAACCATCGAGTACTAGATAAATAGTTCATTAGTAAACATGCAAGAATATAATCATCTCTATTTAGATCAAGAACTTAAGAAAGTTTCTCTATCTTCTACATTTAACTTTCATTGTTTCAAGTGGACTACGTTTTCCCTTTGAGGTTCTACATGGATTTTTGGCCCAGAGACTTGGTTTGAAGAAACGAATTATCAATGCAATTATGAAGTAGTGACTGGTGTCTATACCCATGTGATTGTATCATTTATACTGTTCGGGTTGTTTCCTAGTTTAGTTTATGATGTGCTACATTAGGAGCTCGTTTTCAGCACTAATGGATAGCTAGTCATGTTAATGGATAGCTGGTCATGTTGACCTTTGGTCAATTTTTTAGTCATCCTTTGAGGCAACATTATTTTTTAATAGCATTGCCTTGTCAAACACAACACATACTACCTTCTTATAATGAGATTGTGATATGTAATAGTCCATTTCACCTTCATCTCCATAACCATAAAGAATCCCTTTATAAAATTTTCATTAAGCTTATTCCCCAAGTCATGTCTCACATGCACAAAAGCATCACAACCAAAGATGTAGGTGGTCATACGAAGCTAGTTTGCTAGATCCGAGACCTCTTTAGGAATGCCATCTAGTGTGAGGGATCAATTGTGAATGTGAACTTTAGTTTTAAAAGCCTTTCTCTAAAATAACATGAATCTCACCCTCTTACACAATGTCTTAGTATATCTCTTTTGGCGAATAATATGAGGGTGTGCGCGTACACCTTTAATCAAACAACCCAAAAAGAGTACATCCAATATAGTTGAAGTTGGAGATTGTAACAAAATATGATGGAAGGCCCCTTGTCAAGCTCCCAAACAACCAACTGCCAATGAATCAAATCATGCTCAAGTGTACATATATATATGCATATAACACTAACATCACTTAGTAATCACTTGTCAAACATATATATATGCATATAACACTAACATCACTTAGTAATCACTAACACCTTTAATCAAACAACCCAAAAAGAGTACATCCAATATAGTTGAAGTTGGATATTGTAACAAAATATGATGGAAGGCCCCTTGTCAAGCTCCCAAACAACCAACTGCCAATGAATCAAATCATGCTCAAGTGTACATATATATATGCATATAATCACTTTAGTGTTGTGCTCCAAGTTTATTCTTCTTCCTCATGCTCGTTGTGTGCTTCCTAGTCCTTGAACCCCAACAATTTATATCGAAGCAGGTCATGGCTTTCTATAGGGCATCATCGACACCCTTTTGAGCACTCTTTTAGAACCACACAAAATTTGTTGAGCATACTCAGGGTCATTCGTACTTTGTTCACCAAACACAATATCATAAAGATTCTATAGGCAATTTTTTCCTTTTGTGCCAAACATATATGTATTTTTAGTTTGCCAATATAAGCATATCAAAGTCTGCTACTGTTCTAGTGGAGCTTGACTGAGTATTTTTTTCTTAGTTCTTTGAGAAACAATCAATCTTTTACATCAAGGTATAGTCAATGTCCATGGCTGAAAGCAATGATGTACTTCATATGTTGGATACTAAGGATAATTTGGATGGTTCTAACTACCCATTGTGGGTATACACGATGTCATGTATTGTTAGCAAAAGGCTTGTGAAATATTGTATAGAGTTTTGAAATGCGTCCTCTTATACCTGCAAAAATCATGATACTAGATGATGTAGGTGGTGTTGAAGATGAAGATCTTCATGCTTCTCATCCTACTTTGGTTCTATTGCATCTATCATAGAGAAGCTTCGTCGAGATGGTAGAGATGCATAGACAGATGCATTGACAACTTTATTTGCCAAAGGTGTCATTGTCCCTTGCATTCATTCATGTTGAGCAATCAAAGATACTTAGGATACTCTTGCCACACTATACTAGGCAAGAAATCACGCTCGTGTTCCTTAGCTTTGAAAACAATTGGAGAGTGAGCATCTTATGAATGAAGGAGATTTAATGGACACTTTTTAGACAACAATCAAGTATTTTAAAGATATTTCAATTGTGTCAATTGTTCTTCATGGTCTTGCAAATTCTTATCAAATTTTTGCTTTTAACCTCTATTTGATGATGAAAGGAAATCCCAAAACCTTAAATTTTGAGGAGCTAGTCTCTATTTTGTTGCAAGAAGATCAATCTAGGAAAAACAGGTCAATTATGCACATCATAAATTAAAATATCTTAAATGGAGCTCATCTATTAGTAAGCAAAAAATATAGTAATGGTACACAATCAAAGAAGGAAGATAAAGATGGAAAAAAATATTAGAGTTTGAGGTATGTGAAAGCATGCGAACAACACATAGAAGAAGAAGAAGAAGAAGAAAAAGAAGAAGCTTGGAGCACAACACACAATACTGAATGTATTACCAAGAGAATGTACAAAGATAAGTAACATGTTAGGGTTATAGGCATATATACAAGCCGGGGGGAAAAAACCTCCTAAAGAGGGAAAAAGTGTCCCAACAATCTAGTGTGTTCACACACTTCACTACCAAAATATATCAACAAATCCCCCTTGGAAGTGATGCGGTGAACAAGAAGTTGGCACTCATGTATAAGGAAGTGCCAAGTTGTGTGATATCAATCCACAAAAGGAAGTAAGCCCAAAGCTTTGCAGAAAGCTTCAAAATTCTCCTCAGGCAGATCCTTTGTGAAAAGGTCTGCAACGTTCTCGTGTGTGGGCACATATGCAAAACTGATCTCTCCAATAAAGAACCTATCCCTAACATAATGATAGTGCACCTTAATATGCTTAGTGCAAGCATGAAACATAGGGTTCCTCCTTGTGAGAGACATTCTCCCCCTTACTTCATGAGAAATGATCAAAATTTTACACTATAGAGTATCAAACTCTATTCTCTTCAATCAAATGAAGATAATATATGAACCAAGATTTCTATCCTGCTTTATTAATACCCATGTGAGTATTTGGTCTATGTGAACCTTGAACCTATATTGTGTGAGACCATATAATATAAATCAAAAAATTAAAACATTAAAATAATGCAATCAAAACTTAACTCCATGAATACGTAAAACACAAATGCAACAGCGACGTGAAGAAAAACGCGATTGATGCTTTTCTTTGGAAACATATGAAAACGAAAAAACAAAAGCACTTATTGCGATAAAATCAAATTGTTAAAAAAATCCGATTGCTTTTGCGATCATAATTTTAACGCATGCTTTTCGTACGCTTTTAGAAATATATGGCATAAGACTAAAAATATAGAAGCTTGGCTCATTCAAGACATATTTGATCACTCATCACTCAATCTTGGCAATCTACATCGTTGGAAGATCAAGCTCTTGTGTTGAAGCACATATGGAGGAGATGGAGATTTGGAAGAGTTGAAAGACAAGGTGAAGTTAGCACTACATCTATGGTGGTGGAGGTGGCTCTACACACATACTCGATGGAGGGTGGTTATCTTTTATCTTGGTGGTGATTCTTCTCTCATCTTGAAGGTGGCTCTACATACATGCTTAATGAAGGATTTTGACAATTGATGAGCTTTATGAAGCAACATTACGATCAACATTATGAATTGGTAACATGTATTTTCTCCCATTATTTTCAATTAGAATTGTATGAACACTTATTATGAATCAATTTCTCCTCTTTCCAATGTTCCCCTACCTCTTCTCTTTCAATTCTCTCTACACTTATTTCCATATCTCAATTAACTTATGATAATGAAATGTGTAAGTGATATAATCAATTGTTTTGAGTCTTAATATTTTATTTGAGTTTCCATTCCGCCACCTGAGCTTGCTTGAAGCTTCCTGCATGTGGCATCATTGGAACACTGGAAGTTGGTCTGATCCACCCAACTAAGCCCCTTCACGACAAGTGAAATACGTTTGTTCATTCCCACAAGTGAACCTGATGTGAAATACGTCCATTCATTCCCACAAGTGAACTCGATGTGAAATACGTCCGTTCATCCCGATAAGTGAACCCGACGTGAAATACGTTCATTCATCCCGACATGTGAACCCGACATCAAATATGTTTGTTCTGGCGTTTGAACTTGACGTGAAAGTTCCTTGACAATTCGACAAATCAAGATGTACAATTACAAGTTGATTCCAAGTTTTCATATTTTATTTTTACATTCATTACATAAGTGAACAATGGGCAAAATGGGTATTGCAAAATGCACCACACAAAACATAGATTCTAGTGTGGAAGCGTTGATTAAAAAGAATTTTTCAAAATATGATGAACAATTTAAAGATATGAAAACACGTATCTAATAAAAAATTGAAAAAATATTATCTCTAACTCAAGAATTAGATAAATTTTTTGAAGATAATAAAATATTATGTAAAATGTTAAAAGAGATGATTGATCATGAAGTATCGAGTTTGAAACAAAAGTTTGAAATTTTGTTCAACCAAGTAAAAGAAATTCAATCATGCAAGTGTGAAAATGAACATCAAGTACAAGTCCAAAATATATCTACTAAAATTCTTGATAAAAAATATTCATTTGACCATAGAAGATCCACCCCTACTACTACACATAGAAGTTTAAATTGACCTATAAGATGTTTTGGGTGTGATCAATTTGGCCATATGTTTTGGAATTGTAATGTGTATGAGAATGATTGTATACTTAAGTTGTTCATTGAAGTTGAAAGAAGAATTTGTAATTACCATGATGATTTACCTTCGCACCTGAACTTAGAAAGAGGTGGAATTGAATAATATTTTGATCAAACAAAATTTAAGCCAAGATCATTTAAAAGTTTTAGAAAACAATGGAGACCAAAGAGATATAATGATATGAAATCTTTTGACAAGAGACTAACACACAAATTGATAATCAACTTAAAATTTTTTATGAAAAGAAAGGTGATCAAATAAAATTGGATAAACAAAAAATCAAACAACTTTTACAGGAAAGAGTGAAAGAGGATGAGCAAGAATATGAAAAGTAAATCAAATTTAAAAAGATAATGAAAAATATTATGTAATATGTGATCCAAAGTTTCTAGAAAATGACAAATTATTTGATCAAGAAAAGGTTAGATATTTGAGAGCTCAATTGAGCCATGATATTGACAATGAAGAAACTAGTCAAAGTGAACACGAGGATATCAAAGAATTTGATGAGGATTAGAGTACAAATAATGATCAAAATATTAAAGATAATGAAAATTAAATGATTGAAGATATTATCAAACAAATTGAACAAAATATGGAAAATTCATCAAAATCTTCTAAGCCTTTATATATACAGAAAAGAAAAGTTTGAAGATGATCCATTATGAATAGGTGAAGGCATGATTGAAGATGAACCATGAAGAGATCCATAGATAGGATATGATGAGAGAAATTATAGTGAGCATGTTTTTTGGTACTAACTTTGATGTTTTTCATGAGATAGGAACATGCTTCTTCAAGATTATCTTTGATGATAATGATGATTGATATTCTTGAGAAAGATTTGAATGATGAAATTGATAAGAATGATGAGCATGAGATTGATTTGTAGTTTACCATTTCAAATTTCCAAATTTTGCACCATGATGAGTATTTTGCACTTAGAGTATGCATGAAAAGATGTATAGCATATTGGTCTAAATTCCATAAATGCATGTCTATTTGCACTTGTAAAATAGCATGAAATTTTTTTTCACAAATTTAAAAACTTTAAAACCTCATCATCAACAAACCATTTATCTCATTTGCACCATGATTATTTAAATGCACTTAAAATATGCATGATAGGGTCTCACTACACGACCTTGCATCAAGGCATGATATGGTATCACTACACGACCTTGCACTTTGAGTGATGGAAGGATTTATCTATATGCACATGAAATGCATGAAAGTGAGCGCACATGTTTCTTATAGAAATGCCAAATACCTTATCTTTTGCACTATAATTTTTATCATGCATTTTCAAAGTATGCAATTGATAGGGCTACATCATATAGCCTTGCCTAGGCACATTACTTAAACTTCTCATGCACTTGACAAGTGATTTCAAAATTCAATGTTCCCATGAAATGTCATCAGTCTATTTTTGAAGCAAAAAGGTGATTATAGTATTGGCCCATCAAGGACATTATGCATGTTTAATAGGGGTGAATATCGCAGAGATTCTCTCCCTTACTTCATGAGAAACGATCAAAATTTTACACTATACAATATCAAACTCTATTCTCTTTAATCAGATGAAGATAATATGTGAACCAAGATTTCTATCTTGCTTTATTAATACCCTATGCGAGTATTTGGTCCATGTGAACCCTAAACCTATATAGTGTGGAACCATATATTATAAATCAAAAGAATTAAAACATTAAAATAATACAATCAAAACTTAACACCATGAAGTAAAACACAAATGCAATTGCGACGTGAAGAAAAACGCGATTGATGCTTTTCTTTGTAAACCTATGAAAACGGAAAAACAAAAGCACTTAATCAGATAAAATAAAATCGTAAAAAAAATCCGATTGCTTTTAGGATCATAATTTTAATGCATGCTTTTCGTATGCTTTTAAAAATCCATCGCATGAGTTTGCTAAAACTATAAATATAGAAGCTTGGCTCATTCAAGACATATTTGATCACTCATCACTCAATCTTGGCAATCTACATCATTGGAAGATCAAGCTCTTGTGTTGGGGCACATTTGGAGGAGAAGGAGATTTGGAGGAGTTGAAGGACAAGGTGCAGTTTGTTGAAAATGTGAACTATGCAAGCTCTAGGTGGATAAAGGGTTCAAAAGACCTTAATATGGTCAAAAGTCATGACTTAGATCACTTAGGGCAGTCTCAAGTTTGGGCAAGGTCAGGAACGGCAGTCCTAAGGTGGTGGAAAGTCAGAAGAGGCATCCAACATCTGTAAAAGGAGGTGAAGAGACATAAAATGCATGGAAGTCTTGTAGGTCATTGAAGACCAAGAGACATATACTCAAGGAGGCTCAAGGAGCTAAAATTCATCTATCCAAGCTAGGAAAAATGCAGAGGAGGGTGTTACATGCATAGAGTGGGAGTAACAAGGAGCTATCAAGCCCACAACCCCTCTAGTCTCTTGTAGGTATAGACATAGTCTACTTATAATAGTTGTAACTCTTTGTATACATATCCAATTTAAGAGATTTGAAGTGCATTTTGTAGCTTATACATACATCTTACTTTCCTTAAGAGGGCTTCTTGAAATCAGTTTTGCATGCAAAGAAATTGGTGTATCTCTATAACCCTAATTTTTGCATATCCTACATCTCTGCATAGTTTGTCTTGTACAGAGTTTTTGACTAACCTAAGCAGATCCATTTGAGGTGTTCTATAGATTTTTGGAAATCTTATGAACCACACTAAGTATGGATAAAATCTTAGGTTATTTGGATTAGTGTAAGGTATGTGAATCAGAGTTTTGTTGCAAGGTAGCAAAAAAGGTGTATGAAGGGACCTAGGTATTGGGTTCATTTCACTTTTTAATGTGCAAATTTGAGGGATTAAAATCCATCGGTTGGTATCAAAGCAGGAAAAATCCTTTGAAGACCATAAGGACACAAAAGCTTGGAAATCAAGGCTAAGAGGTATATTTATTTCCCATTCATTATGGCAGTCTAGGTCAAAAAGTGGAGTTGATTGACAAAGACAACTATCAGCCATGGAGGTTCAGAGTCATGAACTACCTCATGAGCAAAGTTTTATGGCCTATTGTGTGTGAAGATGAGTATAAGCCCAATGTGGATCCCAAAGATCGAAAGATCACCAATCAAGAATTGAAGATGTTGAAGCATTTGAAGGAAAGGAACATAAGAGCTATCTTCTACATATATTAGGTAATCTCTAACACACTGATTGGTCATATATCAGATTTTGATCATGCTAGAGATGTTTGCAAGGCCTCAGAGAAGATATATGCCACTTCCAAAAGAAGTAGAAAGATGCAACTTAATAATGAACTCCATTATTTGAAGAAGGGTAGTGGTCAATCTATTGTTGACTACACCTTGAGGGTGAAGGAGTTAAGGGAGCAATTGGCATCCATTGGCTGCAAAGTAGATGAGGGGGACCTTGTGCAGATTAGTCTCAATGGGTTGAGAAGGGAAGACAAGTGGAAACCCCTTATTACTAACATCTTGTATAGAGATCCTCTACTAACTCTTGAGGAGTTGATCCCACACCTAGTGGCAAAAGAGGTTGCCATAGGAGACATATCCAAGAAGGATGGTCACTCACAAGTCCTATATGCTAGAAAAGGCAAACACAAGAGTGGCAAGAAGGGGAAAGGAGAAAAAAGCAAGTGGAATCAGTCTAGGCAAGAAGATTCAGATTCAAAAGGATATAGCATGGCATCATCTTCAAGGAAGGGTAAAAATGGCTAAGGGAAGAACAACCCTCATCAAGGTAAAAATTGTTTTATATGTGGTAAGAAGAATCATATTTCTTCAAATTGTTGGTTCAAGGGTGAGAAAGGAAAGAAGAATAAGAAGCAAGGGAACTATGCTAACAAATCCAAGAAGGATGATGAGAAGGAGGCCCTCCTAGCCATGAGACATCGCTACACTAGTGATCCCAAGGACACAAAGTGGTACATAGACTCTGGATGTTCTAATCATGTGTCATATGTGGAGGAATCTTTTGTTCATATGTAGGTTCCAAGCTCAAAAGGTTGTATGGAGATAGGAGATAACATTGAACATCACATGACACGTGTGTAAGATGTGAAGCTAGGTGAAGGTAAATCTATTAAGACTCTTAAAAATGTGCTCCATGTTCCATCTATTTCCAAGAACCCTATCTTTGTAGTACAGATGGTAGAGAGAGGTATGCAAGTTATATTTGATGCAAAAGGGTGCATGGTGAAGCATGGAGGCAACATCATTGCCAAGTGAAGGAAAGAAGGCAGATTGTTCACACTAAATGTTGCTTCTATGCACAACAAGATATGTTATGTGATGATTGGTAACAAAAGGATTATAGAAATTGATCTTTGGCACAAGAGGATAGGACATATCAATATTCCCAGGTTAAAAAGCATGTGCAAAGCAGGTTTAGTGCAGGGAATGCCAAATCTTGAAGGCCAAGATCTACATGAGTTTTGTGATGCTTGTCAGCTAGGTAAGCAAACAAGGAACCCATTTCCAAAGAGTCAATACAAATCCACTAAGCTCTTAGAGCTTATACACTCAGATATATGGGGCCTTAGGAGAGAGGCTTCATTGGGAAGAGCTAGGTACTTTGTCACTTTCATTGATTACCACTCAAGAAAGCTATGGCTATATGTTATTAAGGAAAAATCAGATGTGTTTTTGTGCTTTCAAAATTTTAGGTACCTTGTTGAGAAAGAATGTGATGCACACATCAAGACAGTAAGGTCAGACGGAGGGGGAGAGTATTTCTCCAAGGAATTCACAAAGTAATTGCAGGACAATGGCATAAAGAGGCACTTGACATGTAGGTACACCACTCAACAAAATGGTGTTGTAGAGAGGAAGAATAAGCATTTGGTTGAGATAGCTAGATGTCTCATAAATGAAGGTATGTTACCATTCTTATTGGGCCAAGGCAATGAATATAGCTTGTTACTTGATAAACAGGGTTCCAATAGGTGGTGTGTAGAATTTCACTCCACATGAAGTCTATTATGGCAAGAAACCAACCATGGAACACCTCAAGGTATCTAGATGTGTATGCTTAGTTCATATTCTTAGTGAAGTGAAAACAAAGTTAGAGCTCATGAGTGAGAAATGTGTGTTCATTGGCTACTCAAACGAGCAAAAAGGCTACAAGAGATACAACCCTCAAAGAAGCTATATGTGTCAAGAGATGTTGTGCTTGATGAGTCAAGTTCTTGGTATGGAGACAAGCACAAGGCAAAGTTGGATGAAGAGGATCAAGAGGAGTATGGAGACTTCGATGTGCAGATTCAACCTTAAGAGTCAATCACAATCAGTGGAACAGATGCTTCTACATCAAAAGTACACTCATATGATCATTCTTACACTTATGATTATGAAAGACCATCCCCTACTTCAAAGTATAGAAGGCTGCAAGAGATAGACTATGACACTAGGGAATCTCAAGAGGAGTCAAAAGAGGAAGAGCTTGAGGAGGTCATTACTCCTAATGTAAAACTCAATAGACTCAAGAAGCAATATCCCGAATGTTAAGAGAGGAGGTCTACAAGTAAGAAGGCACCCCACAAGGGTATACATATGTTTCTTTCATGACAAAGCACTATGCATACATGATGAATGTCATTGCAGATCAAGAGCCAAATTCTTATGAGGAGGTAAAGACCGAAGTAGAGTGGAGGAATGCTACGTATGAAGAGTTCAAATCTTTTAAGGAGAACAACACTTGGGAACTAATTCCCAATAAGGAAGGAATGAATATAGTCCAAAACAAGTGGATGTACAAAACCAAGAGGGATGCAGATGTCAACTTGGCAAGGTACAAGGCTAGATTGGTAGCCAAAGGCTTCACATAGACACAAGGGGTGGATTATGAGGAGAATTTTAGCCCTCTGGAAAACAAGGCTACCATTATAGCTCTCGTAGACCTATTTGCAGCAAGGATATGGCCTATCTACCAAATGGACATGAAGAATGCTTTCTTGAATGGTGAGTTACAAGAAGAGGTGTTCATGGAACAACGTAGATAAACAACATCCTACCTATGTTTGTAGGTTGAAGAAGGCCTGTATGGTCTAAAGCAAGCCCCAAGGGCTTGGAATCAAAGGCTAGTGAATTTCTTGAAGAGATGTCGTTTCTCTCCAAGTGATGCAGATCCATCCTTGTATATGAAGAAGACAAATGACAAGATATGTTTGATATGCATATATGTAGATGATCTTCTTGTGATAGGTGATGATGATGCAGGGATAAGGACCATCAAAGAGAAGCTTGGAAGAGAGTTCAAAATCTCAGATTTAGGTGTGCTAAAGTAATTCCTTGACATTGAGGTGGTCTATGGGAAGGAAGGTATCTATCTCTCTCAAAAGAAGTATCTTCTAGGTGTGTTCTTTAGATTTGGCATGATAGATTGCAAATCAATAACTCAACCTATTGATTCGAATGTCAAGTTAAGCAAGGAAGATTGTAAGAAGCTATACCTTACCCTATAAAGGAGCATTGTGGGATTGTTGATCTATGCTACACTCATAAGGCTTGACTTGTGCTATGTAGTTGGACTTCTATCTCAATTCATAGATGTAGCCATAAATACACATCTCAATCATGCAAAGAGAGTGTTAAGGTATGTGAAGAATACAGTTAATAATGGGTTGCTATACAGGTATGATGAAGAACTTCAATTAAGAGCATGGAGTGATGTAGATTGGGCAGGGAGTGTTGATGATAGAAGGTCAACTTATGGCTATGTTTTCATGCTAGGTACAAAAGCAATTTCATGGATGAGCAAAAAATAGCCCACAGTTGCATTGAGTTCAATAGAGGCTGAATATAGAGCTTTAGCCCTCACTACATGTGAAGAAATGTGGCTTAAGAAGCTCTTCAAAGATCTTGGTATACAACTTGGACCGATTCGAGTTTATGGAGATAACATGTCAAGCCTACATCTTGCTAACAATCCCATGTATCATGCAAGGATCAAGCACATTGAGGTGAACTACCATTATGTAAGGGAAAAGGTTGCAAGTGGGGACATTAATGTTCATTTTGTAGGTACAAAGGACCAAGTTGCAGATCTCTTCACCAAAAACTTGGATGTGACCAAGATAACAAAGTTTTCAAAAACTATGAGCCTGTTGTTGATATATTTAGGTGTGTGAAAACATGTTGACACTCAAGGTCAAGCACAAGCATGGAAGCACATCAAGGAAGTGGACACACAAGAAGAAGGAGCATGTAGGGAGCTCTAAGAAGCACATGTCATATTTTTAGAAGAAATCCCTATAAAAATAGTGATTTTTATTACTAAAAACCATTGTAAATACAATTTTTTATTTTTGCGACTCATTTTGTTCAAGCTGAGGAGTCCTTGAGCTTGAGGAGTATTACAAGTATCACCTTACCAATTTTCATAATTTTTAAACTCCATTTGAGCTCCCAAATAAGCCTTGGAACCTAATTTTTAACTAGTTCGGACAGTAGGTATGGATAGGGCCAAAACCACTCAAAAAACTATAAAAAGGGTTGGAGAGTTCATTTTTGAGGTTAGCTTGTTGTAGATTTGAGCTTTTGTAATAGAGTTCTTTTGTAATTGAGGACCTTCCATTGTTCCACTCTTTGCTCTTACTTAGTGCGCATGTGTGTGTATGTGTGTGCATGTTTGTGTGCTTTCACTCACTCTCTTGTGCCATCACTTGCTCATGGTCTTCATACCAGTCCTCACATCTCCGTGGATTGGAATTTATGAGGTGTATCTCCTCATGTTGGTACTTGCCACTGTGCTAGGATAACACCAAATTTGGCACCGTTGTCAGGGACAGAGTTTGGAGGACGAGCGTCTGACGGTAAGACATAAAGTAGCGACGTTGAAAGGTAAAAAAATCACCATTTTTAGTTCAGTTTTTGAGTTTCTCTTCATCTTCATCTTCATCATCACCACCATTTCCTCCCACCTTCATCTTCTCATATTTTCTTCATTTTTGACTATACATTCACCTCATATTTCACTTATGCTTGTGAGAAAGAAGCACAGAGGGAGTTCAAAGCTAAAACACTGAAGAAATACCCTTAAAATACTCTCAAAATGCCAAAAACTAAGTGAAGTATCGCACAGGCTAAAGCGACCTACATCTGGTATCAGGGTTGTTGTATCGTGAGTTTGGAGGGTGACCTTGCATCTATAGGCACATATGGGTGACAAGAAGAACATAAGGTACACATATTTGCAAAACATTTTTAAGTTGGACTTCAAAAACTCAAAGTATCATGTCCGGTTAAGTTTTGATATCGCGATACCAAAACTCCCATGTATCACGATACTTGTCGAGTATTGTATCGTCTCCTTGAGGTATCACGATACCATCAAGGTATCGTGTATCGTCAGGTTGAGGTATCACTATCGTGGCCCTTCGATGGTATCGTATCGTGATCCACCAGGTATCGTATCATGAGCATACCCGGTATCGTATCGCGGTGATTTTAAGTATCATATTGCCATCATTTTGGTGGTATTGTATCGTGTCGTTCAAGGTATCATATCGTCTACCGAGCGATATCATATCGTTTACAGACTGGTATCGTATTGTTTGTTAACTTGGTATCGCATCGTCCCGAGAATTCATTGGTATCATATCATCCTAACTACTGGTATCATATCGTGAGCCAATCAAGTATTGTATTGTTAGCTATCCTAGTATCATATCGTGAGGTTGGTATTGTATCATGCCAATTGGCAATGCAGATTGGGAAAAAGCTATGGATGAGGAGATGGCTGCACTTTATGGGAATGATACATGGAAGCTGGTTCCATTGCCACAAGGAAAGAAACCCATTGGATTCAAATGGGTTTACAAGGTAAAGCATAATGCGGATGGTAGCATAAGCAGGTATAAAGCACAATTGGTAGCTAAAGGATATGCACTGACATATGGCATTGATTATGAGGAAACATTCAGCCCTGTAGCTAAAATGTCTACTGTCAGAACACTTGTTGCATTAACTACAACAAAAGGATGGACTTTGCATCAGACAGATGTGAAGAATGCTTTCCTACATGGTGAGTTACAGGAAGAAGTATATATGGATGAGCCACAAGGATATGAAGATTCGAAGCATCCAGAATATGTTTGCAGGTTGCAAAAGGGTTTGTATGGGTTGAAGCAAGCTTCTCGTGCATGGCATGCAAGGATTGCTGATTGCTTAACCAACATTGGGTTTTCTATGTGTGATGCAGATCATTCACTATATGCAAGGAAGGCTGATGATGGCATCACGATTGTGGCTATTTATGTTGATGACCTGGTTGTAGGTGGTGATAATGAAGAAAGCATCAAAGAGGTAAAGCAACTTCTTATGCAGGAATTCGACATGAAAAATCTTGGTGTGCTGCGCTATTTCTTGGGCATTGAGTTTATTCATACAGAAACATGTATATGGATGTCACAAAGGCAATATGCCTTGAATATGCTACAAAAGTATGGTATGGCTGATTGTAAGCCAATTTCTATGCCATTAGATCAGAATTTAAAGTTAGGTACTAGGTGAGGTGCAGCATTGGAAAATGCTACTATGTACAGGAAAATTGTGGGAAAAACTTGATATATCTCACTGTTATGAGGCCTGATTCTAGCTACACTGTTGGACTTGAAAGTCAGTTTATGCAGGTTCCCAGGAAGCCACATTTGGATGCTTTGAGGCACACTCTATGTTATGTGAGTGCTACTTTGGATTATGCATTATTTTTTGAAGCTGGTGTAGATTTGCAGGTTTATGGATACGTCGATGCAGATTGGCCTGGTAGCATTCTAGATAAAAGATCTACTAGTGGTTTTCTATTCTCACTTGGAGGTGCAACTATTACATGGAGCAACAAGAAGCAACCCATTGTTGCTTTGTCGAGTACAGAGGCTGAGTACAGAGGTGCTGCAATGGCAGCATGTGAGGCATCATGGCTCGAGATGCTACTTGCAGATTTAGGTGTGGAAGTGCAAAAGCCTATCACTATCTATTGTGATAATCTTAGCAATATACAATTAGCATGAAATCCTGTTTTTCATGCTAGAACAAAGCATGTCGAGGTACATTATCACTTCATCAGAGAGAAGGTATTAGCAGGTGATATTGATCTTGTTTATGTGAGAACAGATGAGCAGATTGCTGATATTTTCACTAAGGCACTTGGAGGAGAGAAGCTGAAGAAGTTTTGGGAGATGCTTGGATTAGAGGATATGATGTTGAGCTTGAGGGGGAGTGTTGAGGTATCAAGCTCAACATGTGATGATCTAGGATGACATGTATCTATTTTTCGTTTCTCTGACATGTATAGTGGTCATGCCTGTATATGTCAGGGATACTTCATTGAGCTTTATTAGATTTATCTACCGAGAGTGATGGCACATTTGTTCCTTGCCAACTCATTCATTCATAGACATTAGGTTTTTCCCTTATGTATTGATCTTTATATATTGCACTTGTTGTATTCTTGTTTTTAGGTCATTCTTGTACATTCCTTTTTATGTAATAGAAGAAGAAGAAGAAGAAGAAGAAGAAGAAGAAGAAGAAGAAGAAGAAGAAGAAGAAGAAGAAGAAGAAGAAGAAGAAGAAGAAGAAGAAGAAGAAGAAGAAGAAAATTCTTCCTTGCCTCAATCTAAGTGTGTGCTTCTCTTTCATTGTGAGAGTATGTGTGTGAGCTCTCTTCCTTATCTCCTTCCTCGTGACAATAGGAACGCCAAAGTTTTTGTCGTTTAACCAACCTCGCGTGCTCGACGCTTTATGCCATTATATAGCGATAAAATTATGTCGCATTTACCATTGCTATGTGCCTATATGTTGATATATTTAGGTAGTGATGTGTGTGAACACTCTAGGACCGCCGAGGCACTTTTTTCCCTCTTTAGGAGGTTTTTTTCCCCCGGCTTGTATATACGCCTATTGCCCTAATGGGCTACTTATCTTTGTACATTCTCTAATAATACATTCAGTCTTGTGTGTCGTGCTCCAAGCTTCTTCTTCTTCCTTGTGTTGTTCACGTGCTTCCGCAAACGTCTAACTCCAACAATTGGTATCAGAGCAGGTTGTCGCTTCTTCTAGGGCACCGTCGACACTCCTCCGTTTGCAGTCTCAGATTCGCACGAAATTTGGTGAGCATACTCAGGGTGTTTCCGAGATCAAAACAGCTTCGCTATGTGGTGCCAAAATCGCGATATGAGCTCGTTTCGGCCTCCGAACGCACTATCGCAGTGCTTGTGCAGGCTATTTTGTCCTTTTGTGCCAAAGGTATATACCAGTTTCTGTTCGCCAGTTTAAGTGTCTCGAAGTCTGCTACAGGTCTAGCAGAACTCGTCTGGGCAGTTCCGTTCAACTTTTTGAGATACAGTTAATTTTCTGCATCAAGGTATTTTAGTCACCGGCCATGGCTGAAAGCAGTGATGTATTCCGTATGTTGGCTATTGAGGATAAGTTGGATGGTACCAACTACCCATTATAGGCTTATATGATGCGACATGTATTGGTTGCAAAAGGACTGTGGAACATTGTGCAGGGTGTTGAAAGACGTCTTGTTACACCTGCAACTACAGGTACTACAAATACAGGTGCTGGAGGTGTTGGAGCTGATGAAGATGGTGTCGACGATGATATTGTGCAGATTCCTGTTCGTGCTACTGTTTCTGTTGCACCTACTGCAGAGCAGATTCGTTGGGATGGCAGAGATGCCCAGGCACATGCATTGATAGCTTTGTCTGTCAAACGTGCCATTATTCCTCACATACGCTCTTGCAGAAAAGCTAGGGATGCTTGGGATACACTTACCACATTGTACCAAGCTAGGAATGAGGCTTGTGTTTCTTATCTCCGAAAACAGTTGGAGAGTGAGCACATGAATGAAGGTGATTCTATGGACAGTTTCCTAACGAAGATCAAAGATTTGAAGGAACAGTTGATTTCTGCTGATGAGGTTATACCAGATAGCTCACTTGTGCAGACCGTTTTGAATGGTCTTCCTGACTCATATCAGAGTTTTGCTTCTACTCTTCGGTTGATGATGAAAGGCAATCCGAATGCTTTATCATTTGAGGAGTTAGTCTCTATTCTGTTACAGGAAGATCAGTCCAGGCAGAACAAGTCCATTATGCGAGTTGCAGATCAAGCTTTCCTGGCTAGTTAGAAGGGCAAAGGAAAATGGAGCTCTTCTACTAGTAAGCAGAAATCTGCAAATGCTGCACATTCAAAGAACCAAGACAAAGATGAGAAAAAATCACAAAAGCAGAAATTGTTTTGTAAGTAATGTAAAGGCAATGATCATATCATAAAGAACTGTCCAAAACTGGCTGCTAAAGAGGAAAAGAAGAAAGAGGCTGGAATGGTTGTTGCAGAGGCCTCTACACCAAAAACAGAGTGTGCAAATCTTGTGCAGGAAGAAGAATGGGCGTTTACTACTGTCTACAGTTTTGACCCATCTTCTTATGATTAGTGCATGTCTACAGTAGACTCAGATGTTTGGTACTTTGACAGTGGGGCGACCAAACATATTACCTCGCAGCACAGTTTCTTCTCTTCACTTGAGCCTGCCCCTACAGGGAATATTGTCACATGCGCCAATAACTCCTCTTATCCTGTTATGGGAGTTGGTAAGATCATTTTGACTATTGCTGATGATAGTTCTTTCACTTTTTCAGATGCTTTATTTGTGCCAGGAATAAAAAAGAATCTGTTATCAGTTTCTGCATTAGCCAAGATTGGCTTGGTTGTGAAATTCGTTGATGACAGGTGTACAGTCCATGATCTCTCAAATGGCGATGTGATTATTGCTTCTGGCATTTTATGTCGTGGGATGTATAAGCTCATAGACTATGAAAGATCTATGAATGATTTGGCATGTGCAGTTCATGATTCTCAGGCTAGTCAGATGCAAAGCTTTGGCATGCACGCTTTGGTCATCTGAATTTTGCTAGTTTGTTACGCTTGCAGAAATTTGAAATGGTGTCCTCTTTGCCCAAACTTGAGGCACCTGGAAAACATGTTTGTGAAGGCTGTATTTTGGGCAAAATGTAGCGTTCTTCCTTTCCAAAAGATGGTTCAGTTCGGGCTACGCAAAAATTGCAGCTTGTACATAGTGATGTCTGTGGCCCTATGCAGACACCCTCTTTTGGAAATTACCTTTACTTCGTGACTTTCATTGATGATTTTTCTAGGCATGCATGGGTATATCCACTCAAAGCAAATTCCGAAGTGTTCATGTGCTTCAAACAGTTTTTGGTTTTGGTTGAAAATCTGTCAGCATGTAAAATGGGCACCCTCCGTTCTGATCGAGGGGGGGAATATATGTCTTTAGATTTTAATGCATTTCTGGTTGAACGTGGGATAAAACACCAGTGTACAGTGTCGTATACACCTCAACAAAATGGAGTTGCTGAACGGAAGAACATGTCTCTCATGGAGATGGCGAGGTGTATGGTCAAGAGTCACGCTTTACCTCATAGTTTCTGGCTTGAGGCTGTCATGTGTGAAGCACATGTACTGAACAGGTGTCCCACTAAAGTATTGCAGTCTATCACTCCATATGAGGCTTGGCATGACCGCAAGCCATCTGTTGCTCATCTGCGTGTTTTTGGTTGTTTGGCATATGCATTAGTGCCTGAACAACATCGTAGAAAATTGGATGATAAGGCAATAAAATGTATTTTTGTTAGATACAGTTCTGAAAGTAAAGGCTATCGTCTGTATCATCCACAGACTAAACGCATTCTGGTTAGGCATGATGTTGTCTTTGTGGAAGATGCTATTCAGCCATTGCTTTCATGTACTAAGGAGACATTTGTTAGCTCCAAAGACATGTATGATACTTTGATGCCTCTTTTTATAGGTGGATAGTCTAGTGCTGGTCCTAATGAGGCAACTTCTCAGCCTTTGCAGGTTTTATATGATGATGCAGATCATTCCATTTCTGATGCAGATTTACATGATGCACTTGCTGATGAGAGAGCTGATACTGAGCAGGCAAAAACTATGCCAAAATGGCTGGTGCAGACTTTGCGTGACAACAAATTAGATGCACCTTTGTCATATCGTACTCGTTCAGGCTCTCATAGTACCTCCTTTGCATCAGATTGCTATGCTATGGCTGCATCTAGTCTCTGTGATGAGAATGAGCCTGTTTCTTTTGATGAAGCACAGAATTCAAAAAATTGGATGGCTGCTATGCAATGTGAATATGATGCTATAATCAAGAATGGTACATGGTCTTTATGTGACTTGCCTCTTGGCAAGAAGGCCATTGGCACTAAGTGGGTATACAAGCTGAAGCGTAAACCTGATGGTACAGTTGACAGGTATAAGGCTAGGCTTGTTGCAAAGGGTTATGCGTAGGAAAGAGGCATTGATTTTGATGAGACCTTTGCACCTACATGCCGTATGACTACTGTTCGGAGCATTTGTGTACTTGCAGCCCATCATGGTTGGAATGTACATCAATTGGACATTAAAAACAACATTTCTAAATGGTGACTTGCATAAAGAAGTGTATGTTTTTCAGCCCCGTGGCTTTGTGCAGAAAGGGCATGAAAACCAGGTGTGCAGGTTAAAGAAGGCGTTATATGGTTTAAAGCAAGCACCACGTGCTTGGTATGAGAAGATACATGCCTATCTGATTGCACATGGTTTTGAGAATAGTCCAACTAAAAGCACCTTATATGTTAAGCGTGCTAATGATGTGCTTCTGATCATTGTTGTCTATGTAGACGACATGCTGCTCATTGGTCCTATTGAGAAGCATATTGCTGATTTCAAGGCTGATTTGGATGCCTCATTTGAGATGTCTGATTTGGGGCATTTGCATCACTATTTGGGCATTCAGTTTATGCAAGTTGATGGTGGAATGGCTTTGTGTCAAACGAAATATATTGACACATTATTGCAGCGTTTTGGCCTTGAAGATTGTAAGCCTATTGCCACTCCTATGGAGACAGGTTTACAATTGAGTCTTCACGATGCTGGAGATGCATTTGATGCTGTTCTCTATCAGCAGGTTGTTGTATGCTTGATTTACTTATGCATTACTCGGCCAGATATTCAGTTTGCTGTCTCACAGATGAGCAGGTTTATGCATTGCCCAGGAGTCACGCATTGGAAGGCGGTTAAGCGCATCTTTCGCTACTTGGGTGGTACTCGGCTACTTGGGTTGTTTTATCCCAAGGGGGGATCACTACCGCCAGATTTGCATGCTTTTTCTGACTCTGATTGGGCTGGTTGCTATGACACTCGTGTGTCCACCAGTGGCTTTTGTTTCATGCTTGGTAGCTCATGTATATCTTGGTTGAGCAAGAAGCAGCCTACTGTGGCCACTTCCAGTTGTGAGGCTGAGTATAGGGAAGCTTTCACAGCGATTGTTGAGTGTGTGTGGCTCAGATGCCTTATGGCTGATTTGGGTGTTAGCCAGTCTTCTGCCACCACCATCTTCACTGACAGTCAGAGCGCATTGGCAGTTGCGAGGAACCCTGTGTTCCATGCTCGCACTAAGCACATTGAGGTGCATTATCACTATGTCAGGGAGAGGTTCTCTGCTGGGGAGATCAGCTTGGCATTTGTGCCCATGCAGGAGAACATTGCAGACCTTTTCACGAAGGCTCTGCCTAGGGAGAAGTTTGAAGCTTTCTGCAAAGCTTTGGGCTTACTTCCTTTTGTGGAGTGATTTCCACATAGCTTGGCACTTCCTTATACATGAGTGCCAACTCCTTGTTCACCGCATCACTCCCAAGGGGGATTTGTTGATATATTTAGGTGGTGATGTGTGTGAACACTCTAGGACCGCCGGGGCTCTTTTTTCCCTCTTTAGGAGGTTTTTTTCCCCCGGCTTGTATATATGCCTATTGCCCTAATGGGCTACTTATCTTTGTACATTCTCTAGTAATACATTTAGTCTTGTGTGTTGTGCTCCAAGCTTCTTCTTCTTCCTTGTGTTGTTCACATGCTTCCGCAGACGTCTAACTCCAACACTATATTCCTTGTCGTGCATTCAGTTTGTATCCATTGAGGGGGGAATTGTTATGCATCAGGCAAAGTATGTTGAAAAACTACTTCAACATTTTGACTTTGAGGATTGCAGGCAAGTTTACACATGAGTTGAGACAGGATTTAGGTTCTTAGTTGAGGATTCGAGTGATGCATTTGACACTTCTCTTTATCAGCAAGTTGTGGGATGTCTTAAATATGCATGCAACACAAGGCCGGATATACAATATGCAATTTCCCAGTTGAGTTGATTCTTGCATAGCATTGGTACTAAGCATTGGAAAGCAGTGAAGCATGTGTTTAGATATCTCTGAGGCACTTTAAGTTTAGGTATCTTTTATGAAAGAGATCTTAAGCCATGCTTGCATGCTTTTACAGATAGTGATGGCTAGAGGTTTTTTCCCTATGTTGCCACATATATGATTCACTCATATGTGGTGGTACTTTGTACTTAGGGATTATTATTCAACTCTTACTTGAGTTCAATTCATTGTCAATAGAGAGAGCTATTCCACCCATCTGTCTTCTCTATGTGTCTTGTTGTGTTCTCCTTGTGTGTGTTTCTTGTGTGTCTTTCGCACTTCTACACACACCCAATAGTTATGAAGGGAAATTGTTTGAATTATTGTGTCTGAAGATACAAGATTGTCTTGCTCAACCAAGTTTCTTTTTTAATCTACTTACATGAAATATTGGGTGAAGTAAACAATCATCTAGAAGTTCTAACTCATAAGCCAAAGTCCCTATTCTTTTGAGAACCTTAAAAGGGCCACAAAACCTTGGAGAGAGTTTAGGACAAGGTCCTGATTTCAATGTTTTAGATTTCTCAAGAACTTCAAGATATACTAGTTCTCTAGGTTTTCCTCAAGTTTTCCTTAGCTATTCGTATCTTAGAGTTCATGTCTTCTAAGAAATCTTTAGCTGCTTGGACCTTTTCATTTTCTAGTCCAATTGCATATGGTGCTCTTGGTTGAACCCATACATTAGCATGAAAGGACTATATTGAGTTGCAGAGTGTTTTCCACTATTGTAAGCAAATTCTATCAATGGTAAATAGTCTTCCTAGTTAGTTTGGGTAGAAGATACATAAGCTCGTAACATATCTTCAAGTATTTGATTGACCCTTTCAATTTGACCATATGTTTATGGATGTTCTGTAGTACTCATTTTTATCTTGGTGTCCAACCTACTGAACATAGCTCTCTAGAAATGACTAGTAAATTTTATATCTCTATCAAACACTATATCTTGAGGCAGTCCATAGAGTTTGTATAGTTGTTCTATGAACATTTTAGCTAATTCGAGAGTTTTTATGGTAGTACGAGTAGATTTGATATGAGCCATTTTGGCCAATCAATCAACTATGACCCAAACAACATCATGGCCTTTCTGGGTTCGTGGCAAGCCTCTAATGAAGTCCATGGAGATACTTTCCCATTTTCCATTGGGAATTTCCAAGGGATGTAACAAACCTCCTATCTTAAACTTTTCAACTTTGTTTACTTGGCACTTGGTACAACTAAGTACATAATTATGTGCATCTTTATGTACACTTGGCCAATAAAATGGTCTTTTGATTAATTCATAAGTTTTTTTTATTCCAGGATGTCCAACACTTGAGGCATCATGACATTCAAACAAAACTGTTTTCCTAAGTTCTTGGTCACAAGGGACACAAACCTTTTCCTTGTATAATAGATATTCACCTTGAATACTATAGTGTTTAAACATATCTTTATTTGATAAGTTTGTTCTTTGAGCTGAAACCTTCTACGCACCTTTCATTAATGTTACTAAATCATTCAAAATTTGTATGAAACTTAGAGAATTTAACATTGGCATTCTGCTTAATGCATCTGTCATTACAATAATTTTTCCCTCTTCTATATCTGAGTTCATAGTCGAATTCTTGGAGTAATTTGGACCATTAGCTTTTATATCTAAAAGCTCACATTGGTTTGCAAACCATTTAATACTTTCTTGATAAAAAACTATAGTTACTTTGGCAACAAACAAGTACCCATTTTTTTAGAACATGCACAATTGCATAAAGCTCTTTTTCATAGGTAAATAATTTCTTTGATCTAGGTTTAGCTTTTGACTTTCAAAAGAAATTGGTCAACCATTTTGATTCAAGATAGCTCCTATTGCTAGATCACTAGCATTTGTTTCAACTACAAGGGGTTCAGCTGGATCTACTATCTATAGAACCAGGGCTAAAACTAAGGCTTTCTTAAGTCTTTCCATACTTTCAACCTATTCTTTCTCCCAATTAAGACTTTGGGTTTTCCCTTTTATTTCTCAAATAAAGGGATCGTGATTTTTGCAAAGTTGACACAAATTTTGTGTAATATCTTGCTAACCCTAAAAAACTTTGGAGTTCTATAATTGTTTTAGGGTGAGGCCAATTAAGACTAACCTAGAACTTTTCAGGATCTAATTGAATACCTTTTTTTAGTTATAACGTGTCCTAGATATTTTTGTTGAAAATAATTCACATTTATCTTCTTTTCCAAACAATATATTTTCTCTTAGAACTTGGAAAACTCTTTCCAAATGTTCTAAGTGAGAAGTTGCATCCTGACTATAGACAAGAATGTCATCAAGGAAGTCAGCTACAAGTTTTCCTAAATATGGGCTTAGTATGGTGTTCATTTCATGAACCTAGCTATGTAATTTTTTAGTCCAAAAGGCATGACTAAAAATTGAAAATGCCCATATTTCTAAAAGCTATTTTAGGAACATCTTTAGATCTAATCCTAATTTGACGATATCCTTGATAGACATCAAGTTTTGAAAATATCTTAGCCCCTTTTAGTTGATCGAATAAATCATCAATTCGATGCATTGGATATTTATTCTTGATCGTAACTTGATTTATGGCTCAATAGTCAATGCAGAGACTCATTGATCCATCTTTTTTCTTCGCTAAGAAAATGGGTGTTGCCTAGGGTGAAAGGCTAGGCTGAATGAATCCCTTATTCCAGTATTCCTTTAATTGTTTCTCTACTTGAACTTACTGGTAAAATGGGAGTCTATAGGGGGGGTTTACATATAGTCTTAGTTCCTAGGAGCAAGTCTATAGCATGATCAACTTGTCCACGGGAAGGAGATAATCCATGGGGAAGTTCCTTTGGAAAAACATCCCAATGATCACTCATTAAATACTTAAATTATAAATTTTCATATTCAAATGACAGAGGTGAGACATAAGGAACTGGATTCATATTATAAACATTGTTTACATTGGTTGGAAGTATCATAAAAACTTCCACTTTTTGGGTATTTACAACTCTTTTTAATTCCATGCTTAAAATCAAAGGAGTACTTGGCACATCATGCTCTCCTTGAATTAGGTAACAGATTCCATTCTTATTGAATTCCAAAGTATTCAATTGATAGCTTCCTTTAAGTGTTTTTCTTAAGCCCCAAAACCACTCCCTACCCAAAACCACATCAACTCTTTCCATGTGCATGATCTAGAAGTCCAATTTATATTTATAACCTTGGAATTCTATTTCTAGGTCACAAATCATAGTATCCTAGACCTTCTTGTCTTGACCGTGCATCATGGATACTATATACTCATGTGATGATTTTTTTTGGGTAACTTCAATCTCTTCACCACTGAGTAGTTTAGGAAATTATGGGTGGCCGATTCGTCTATCATGACTTTGGCTTTTCCCCTCTTATGCAAACATGAAGTTTAACCAAGACATGAGTTTCAAACTGATTGTGGACCCAGACTGAATTAGACAAACAACATTGATGCATACAGTCTTCATGGACTTCCACTTTTTTCCAAACTTTGCTATTTTCAAGATTTAAATTTTGGACTAAGTGGATTCTTGCCTTTTCTTTCCGTTTCAGCTCACCGGTGGCTTTTTGTTGCCCCCTTGCAATACAATTCTTACTAAGATTTCTTGGGTTGAGGCATTTAAAGCAAAGGTTTTCATTTTTTGCTTTCTCCCAAACCTCAAGGTCAAGTTTAGGCCATGAAGGTCTAGGTGTCTTAAAGTCTTCTTTTTTGAAAGTGCCTAACTTTCTTTTACCTCTTTTAAAATTTTTATTTTCCCCGACAAGATGAAGTGGTTGTGTTCTAGTTTTAGCATGATCCTCATAGATTTGTGCTAACTTTATAACATCTTCTAAGTTTTTTGGAGCACTCCTCTTCACTTCACATTTGATCTTCTCATCGAGACCATAGATAAAACCTCTAACTTTATGAAAATCATCTAGGTTTTGAAGTTTGATTACTATTTCAATAATGAGAAATGTACAGAGAGAGGGGACGTCCTCGCTGAAGGACTTTGTCCCAATCCTCCTAGTTTCGCTCATCTTTGCTTCTTGTTAAGAATTCTTTTTTGAAGAATTCTTCAAATTGGTTCCCTATTTACAGGATTCTTTGAGCCTCTTTCAATCTCATACACCATTTATAAGCCTTAGGTCCAAGTGAAAAACTTGTTACTATGGCTTCATAGGCTTTAGGGGTGTTTTTTAATTGATGTAAGTCTTGCCATTTTTCCAAAAATGTCAAGACTGCATCCTTGTTTTGATCTTTATCTTCCCCTGAGAATTACGGTGGTTTTAAGTCTTTCACGAATGAAAGACTCCTAGCCCTAATGGAATTTGGAGGAGGATTTATAGTTACTTCATCAGTCTTATTCTTTGAAAAATAAGTTAATATGGATTGGTAAAGGAGCATTTGTTCCTTTACTTATGGATGGGTTCCTTGGTCAAATGGACAAGGAACCCATTTGGGAAGGTAGGGGTAAAGTTGGACAAAGTGTATTCAAAATTTTTTCCATCTTCCCTTGAACTTCATTAATTAAAGTACGAAGGGTCTCCAACTCAGTTTGGATTTCCTTAATGATGAACATATGTGCTTGGATATCATTCATCTTCTCGTCCAATCCATTTGACTCTTTATAGATATTCACGTCTTATCTTTCCTATTGTCCTATTTTAGGAAGACCCGGAGTGTAATCTTAGTGTCTTCCCCCTTCTTGTGGTGCATAATCTACTTCTTGTGCAGGTATGTCTAACAACATATTGCTAGCATAAGAATCCCCTATTGAATACTTTGGAAATCAATTGGAAATTAGAAAACATTGTTCCTAATATGCAAGGAAAAAATAGATGAAAATAAACTGAGTACTTCCCTAGTTATTATAGAAATCCCTTCCAGTTGTAGGTAAGCTTGGGCTACCTTAGATGATTCGCTACTTCACAAGTTTCTTCATGATTCAAAGTTGAAGAGTTATGGTCCTTCTTTCATCCACCAATGCTCCAAATCTTCATACTCTTTTGTTGAGGAAAAGAGTGGGCACCAAGTAGATGAACTCCTTTTGAAATGAGTCTCTTCTTTGGATTGACTTGAATGAGCTTCCTCTTGTACTCTAGCTAATGTTCCCTCTATTGATGACAAGATTAGGACAAAATAGCTTCATTATGCTTGTTCAATTTACCTCCTTTTCCTAAAGCTCCGTTTCTTGTTGACATTGCAGGTTTACTTCAAGCTGCAAAAATATAAGTGCATGAACTCGGCCCTTCAACGTCAGTAATTGTTTGATAAGGGATGCATTGTCTTGTTGTTGTAGAGAGGGGAAACTATACAAACTCAGCTGAACAACTTCATTGTAGTGTTTAGATCAACTCGAACATCAAATTTCAGAAGGGAATGCTCTGTATTGTGTTGTATTATCCCACATACGATGGGAGAATGCTCAATGAACTCTATATAAAGTGGATTGTATGCTTGTTCTTATCTCAGAGGCAAGAGCTCTAAAATTGATCATGACTCAACCTATTTTGAGCCTTCACGACTGTGCCATCCCTTCACATGGTTCAATAAATGGGGCATGAGGCCGTCCATCAATTGGGGGGTTTACCTCCTCTTAAGAGTATTTGAAGCTACTGTACATGGCACAATTGTGCATAAGTGTTGCCTCACCATTGACATCGGCCAAAAAAGGTTTTGAAATAGATGAAGGCAAGAGAAGGATGCACTATGACTGAGAGATTTATGTGAAACCGCTATTCCCAAGACAGATGACTGAATGTCATAGAGCTATAGAGATTCAAAAATATCAGAGACAAGCTCACTTTCCCATTGCTTCAAGATGGAGTCCTACACAAATATCAAAGAGTACCACAATTACTTGCAATTGAAAAGAAAACCCAAGCTTTTATTATCACTGCTATAGAAAAATTCTTCCTAGAGTATAGCATCCACTAGAGAGTGAGTGAGTACGTATCCACCCATCCAACTCCACTCATATTTATACCAAAGGTCCAAGGGGTGCATGTCTTAATATTCACCCATGTGTCCTTCCAAGTGTCCTTCATGTGGACACTTTCCAAAGTAAATCACATGGCTTCGATTTCAACTGAAGCCTTCCCTTCACATATGAGTCAAGGTATCACTTGGGAGAAGCTTCTCTCAAGACTAAGGTTCCTTTACTTTAGAATAATTATTTGTAAGGTAAAAACCCTTCAATTGAGTTCAATTGAAATAAATTACCAAGGGCTAAAACCAAGAACATATGTTCCTACTTCAAGGGTCTAACCCATTAATTTAAACCAAGGGTTTCCCAAAGATAAATACCAATACTTGAGGGTCTAGCCCAAGCTTTATACAACACTGATCTCCTTGCAACAAAACAAAAATTAACTCCTCAAATGTTAAGGCATTTGGATTACCTTTCATCATCAATCCAAGCGTAGAAGCAAAACTCTAATATGAATATAAAGACCATTCAGAATAGTCTACACAAGAGAAGTGTCTAGCAAGACTTCATCAACAAAAATTGTGTGCTCCTTCAAATCTTTGATGTTTGCCAAAAAGTTATCCATGGAATCTCCCTCATTCATGTGCTCACTCTCCAATTTTCGGAGGTAAGCATGAGCCTCATTCCTTGCCTAGTATAAAGTGGTAAGTGTATCCCAAGCATCCTTTGATATTTTGTAGGAGTGAATATGAGGAATAATGGCATATTTGATAGAGAAGGCTATCAATGCATGTGTCTGAGCATCTCTGTTATCCCAATGGAGTTGCTCTGCAATAGGTGTAGCAGGAACCACAACATGAACAAGAATCTGAAGAACATCATCTTCAATGCCATCTGCATCACTTTCAGTAACTGTATTTGTGGTTTTAGTAGGAAATTTTTCAACACCCTGCACAATATTCCATAGTCCTTTTGCAACCAATACATGATGCATGATATATGCCCATAATGGATAATTAGTACCATCCAACTTATCCTCAACAATCAACATATGGAATACATCACTTTCAGCCATGGCAAGTGACTACAATACCGTGATGCAAAAATTGTTTCAGATTGGTTATCTATGACTTCTCAAAACATCTTTGATAAGTTTTTTTATTATAACTAACCTCTCTCTAGTGCCTGTAGGTAGCAAATTTATGAGACTGTGAAGTGATCAGACCTCATCTGAATTCTTATATGGGAATGTGAGGGTCTCAGTGTGTATATGTATGTATAGGTGTGTATGTGTGTGATCATTAACATAAATATGATGTGGTGAACATTTGATTTAGCAATTATATGATTCCAATTAATTAATATTTCTTACATTTTATACATTTAGTTAATTTATCTATCTTATTCTTTAATTATCTATCATAATAATGTGTGTGTATGTAACTATTAAGGTATTTAAGCATATTAAACCTTAGTGTAAACCTAAATTAAAAGTATTAAAGAATTATAAAAATAAAAAATAAATAAATTAAAAAGAAAAAGGAAAATGTGTGAATAATATGAGGTGTGCATGAGTGTAAGTTAAAAGAGTGGTGCGAATGGTTTGTGCAATTAAAGTGAGTAAAGCGAATGAAGAAAAGAATGGTATGTGTGTTAAAGAGTGGTTGTGTGAATAAAATGAGAATGAAATGTGAGGAGTGTGTGAGATATGTGTTTAAACTAGGTTAAAAGAGTGATGTATGTGTGTGTGCTAAAGAATGGTGTGTGTGAGTTGTGTGGAAAAAGTGATGTGTGCACATGAATCTATATATATGTGTGTGTTGTGCTCTCTTTTCCTAATGTTTTTCTGCATGTATTTTTCTTTCTTCTTTTCCCCTCTTTATTTTCTTCATTCCTCTCTGCTGCTTATGTCAAGTCTAGACGGACTGCTGAGAGAGAGTCATTAGCTACCCCCTTCTCCCATAGCTGTTGTGCATGCAACGTTCAGAAAGAGAGAGAGAGAGAGAGTACTTTATTTTTCCTCCTTTTGACTGCTAGGTATTGCGTAGAGAGAGAGATAGAGAAATTTATATTCTCTCTTCCCCCTCTCCTTCCGATGGCTCTGTGCAGGCACACACACACACAGAGATTGGTGGCTACAGACGACAAGTAACCCACCTCTGATGTGCATTGAAAAGACAAATAGAGAGAAAGACTCATGGGCTTGTAGGCAGTGTGATAGAGGAGAGAGAGAGAGAGAGAGAGAGAGGGAGAGAGAGAGAGAGTTATTGAATCTCCCTCCCCCTCCCACGGCTATTGACATGTTGCAGGTAGAGAGATATGAAGTGGACTCCTCCTGGTGGCTCTAACGATGGTAATAAAACCTCAAAAATGAAAGATGTAGAAGTTGTATTTTCGTTCAAAGACTCACTTTGCATAGACTCATTCCTAGACTTAGTATTCCCATACTCATTCAAATACTTAGTAGACATCAGAAACAAATATAAATTGCCAATTGATCAATGAATAATTCTAAAAATGTTAAAATCGCCAAATTCCTAATACAAATTAAAGCTAAAATGTAAGTAAAGTGGAAGAAAGGGCATGTCTGCAATCTTTCGATCTTAATTGCTTGTGAAGGCTCGTCAATATTCTTCACTGCTCGTCAAGCTTCATCACTGCTCATCAATTAATGCTCGTCAATCTTCATTAATACTTGTCAATCATCATCAATTCTCGTCAATGATTTGCAAAAAATCATTAGGCAAAACATAAATACATTTTATGAAACATAAAACATACTTATTGCTTTCAACTCTTATCATATATGTGTATGCACATCTCATACATGCAAACACACATTCTCATACATGTACACTCTCATAAACTCATACACATGTTCATGCTAGCACACATCCTCATATGTATGTTAACACACACTCACATGCATGCTAACACACACTCATATGCATATTAACACACTCTCATATATGCATGCTAACACACACTCATATATGCATGTGAACACACTCTCATAAACTCATATTCATAAACTCATGCTAACACACACTTTCACAAACACATGTACATTCTCATACATGTACACTCTCATAAACTCATATTCATAAACTCTTACACATGCTAACACACATCCTCATATGCATGCTAGCACACATGCATTTCTCATGCACATCCATTTAACATACATATGCATATACACTTCCATGTACATGCTTACATCTCTCATACTCATGCATGTCATGCACATATACATACTAACTTTCTTCTGCATATGCACTCTTGTATATGCACATGGCATACATACATCTAAATCAAACATACTCATGCATCCTCATTCTCATATATCTAAACTCTTACATGCACATGCATTCATACATCATGTATACATTACCTCTATACTCATGTATATGCTCATGCATACTCTTATACACACATGCATAACACCCATGCACATATGTATACTTATGCACACATGCATTCATACACACTTATGCACATGCACTAATATTACATACACATGCACTCATGCTCATGCACTTTTCATTATGCATACATGCACACATGCATGTTCACTCTCATACACATGCTAACACAATACATAGGCACATCCTAATATGCATACATACTTACATATATGCATTTCTACTTCTCTCTCTCTCTCTTTGCCTATGTCGTCAGAGCCGCCAGGAGGAGTCCACTTCATATCTCTCTACTTGCAGCACGTTAGTAGCGGTGGGAGGGGGAAGGAGATTCAATAACTCTCTCTCTCTCTCTCGCTCTCTCTCTTTGCCTGCATTGTCAGAGCTACCAAGAGGAGTCCAGTTCATATCTCTTGACTTGCAACGGGTTAGTAGCCATGGGAGGGGGAAGGAGATTCAATAACTCTCTCTCTCTCTCTCTCCCCCCCCCCCTTGTCACGCCGCCTACAAGCCCACTAGTCTTTCTCTCTATCTGTCTTTTCAATGCACATCAGAGGCGGGTTACTTGTCATTTGTAGTCGTCATTCTCTCTCTCCCTCTATCTCTCTCTCTCTCTCCCTCTCTCTCTGCCTATGCAGAGCCACCAGAAGGAGAGGGGGAAGAGAGAATATAAATTTCTCTATCTCTCTCTCTGCAATACCCAGCAGTGAGAAGGAGGAAAAATAAAGAAGTACTCTCTCTCTTTCTGAACATTGTGTGCACAGTAGCTATGGGAGAAGAGTGGGAGCTAATGACTCTCTCTCAGTAGTCCATTTGGACTTGACATGCACAGTAGAGAGGAATGAAGAAAATAAAGAGGGGAAAAAAAGAAAGAAAAATACCTGCAGAAAAACATTAGGAAAAAAGAGTACAACACACACATTTATATAGATTCATGTGCACCCATCACTTTTTCCACACAATTCACACACACCATCCTTTAGCACACACACATACATCACTCTTTTAACCTACTTTAATCACATATCTCACACACTCCTCACATTTCATTCTCACTTTATTCACACAACCACACTTTAACACACGAACACACACACACACACACTCACATACCATTCTTTTATTCATTCACTTTACTCAATTTAATTGCACAAACCATTCACACCATTCTTTTAACTTGCACTTGTTGGGAAAGATGGATGGACACCTCAAGAAATGAGTTAGTATTGCTAATCCCTGCTCTATACATGCCCTATATTACTTGAGAGTTGGGTTGTAGGCCCTTTTAGCTTTCCAATGACACTAAATAAGTGCCTATGTGCTTTGGAAATGATGCTTCAAACAATTTGATAAAAAAAGATAACTTTGGAAATCAAAAGTTGTAAAAAACTTGCTATTTTGGTTCACACACCTACTAGTTCTTAAGCGTAGTGCTCCCAGCACAGTAGCAATTAGAAAACTTCCTTCTGAGGGTATCTAACTAGCTTAAAGAGCTAATGATTTCAAATAGAATCACTTAAAATGATAGATTATACTCGGAGCAATGATTTTAGCAAGTAGAAGCTTACCCTCGACTTTTTAGGAACTCTATAGAGAACGACCAGTGACCACATCGAGACAATTTTCTCTTAATTGGCTGAATGAAACTTCTTCAAACTTTGATGACTTATAATAGACTTTGACTGTGTGCCAATGAGCTATAGAACATTGAAAATGATGGAGACATCACTAAGATATAAGCAAGACAAGTACATTGTTTTGAGTGACAATGGTAGAGAAATCAACAGAGACACTTAATGATGTATATGTATTATGGAACACGATTTTACAACTTCATTGGCAAAGGAATAATGCAAAATGATAGTGATGTGAGTGAACAATGAATTGTGCTACTGAACCTCTACTAATGATCAAATGAATGGCACTCAAAAGTGAGTATTTGGCCGTGAGATCTCAAAGTGCTTTTATAGATGCTTTCTTCAAATTTGAATTTGGATTCAAATTTGGCTCTCACTAAAAAGTGAGCCCTTAATGTAGGAGATATTCTCTCTAAGTATAGTCATGATTTTCCATTATATCTAACTCCACGATTTAGTGGCTTTACAATATTCCTCTAAGTCAAAGGAGTTTTACAAGAGATTAACAATAAAAACCATAAGCAATGCTTTAGGCGAATCTTCAAGAGTTGCACATAACTTCTTCCAATGCCTAGCCAAGTGTGAAGGCTTGGCATTTGCACCAACAAATCCCCCTCAAGCCAAACATCTTGGCTTGGTCTTCTTCATCAATCCTCTTGAATGTCCTGCAATCCAATCATAGCTTTAAACCTGCAAAGTTTAGTACCATCAAGTGCTTTGGTCAATAAGTCTGCACATTGCATATTAGTTGATACATATGCCAATTGAATCTCTTTGCTCAATAGTTTCTCTCTCACATAATGATAGTGGACCTCTATATGCTTGGTACCAGCATGATAAATAGGATTTGTTGCAAGATATAAAGGACTTGTATTGTCACCAAAGATTATTGGTGAGTTAGAATGTAGTCCTAAATATGCATATAACAATCTAATCCATATGGATTCTTGTGTAGCATTTGCTAAGCCATTGTATTCAGCCTCTATTGAAGTTAGAGCAACAATAGGTTGCTTCTTGGAAGGAGAGAGATAACCTGAGGTACTCCTCCTGTCATCCTTACAACATGCCCAATCTGCATCTGACAATTCAAGTAGCAAAAATACACTTAACCACCTACCAATGCTTGACACCTGGACAATGCATAAATTTGCTTATCTTTGAGACAACAAACTGAATATATGGCCGAGTAATACATAAGTAAATCAAGCATCCAACAACTTTTTGATAGAGAACATCATCAAATGCATCTCTAGCATCATGAAGACTCAATCATAAACTTGTCTCCCTAGGATTGGCAATAGGTTTGTAGTCTTCAAGGCCAAAATGTTGTTGGAGTTAGACGTCTGCGCAAGCACGCAAACAACACAAGGAAGAAGAAGAAACTTGGAGCACAACACAAAATACTGAATGTATTACTAGAGAATGTACAAAGATAAGTAGCCCATTAGGGCAATAGGCGTATATACAAGCTAGGGGAAAAAAACCTCCTAAAGAGGGAAAAAAGTGCCTCAGCGGTCCTAGTGTGTTCACACACATCACTACCTAAATATATCAACAAATCCCCCCTGGGAGTGATGCGGTGAACAAGGAGCTGGCACTCATGTATAAGGAAGTGCCAAGCTATGTGGAAATCACTCCACAAAAGGAAGTAAGCCCAAAGCTTTGCGGAAAGCTTCAAACTTCTCCCTAGGCAGAGCCTTCGTGAAAAGGTCTGCAATGTTCTCCTGCATGGGCACATATGGCAAGCTGATCTCCCCAGCAGAGAACCTCTCCCTCACATAGTGATAATGCACCTCAATGTGCTTGGTGCGAGCATGGAACACAGGGTTCCTCGCAACTTCCAATGCGCTCTGACTGTCAATGAAGATGGTGGTGGAAGAAGACTGGCTAACACCCAAATCATCCATAAGGCGTCTGAGCCACACACACTCAACAGTCGCTGTAAAAGCTGCCCTATACTCAGCCTCACAATTGGAAGTGGCCACAGTAGGCTGCTTCTTGCTCAACCAAGATATACATGAGCTACCAAGCATGAAGCAAAAACCACTGGTGGACACACAAGTGTCTTAGCAACCAGCCCAATCAGAGTCAGAAAAAGCATGCAAATCTAGCCGTAGTGATCCCCTCTTGGGATAAAACAACCCAATTAGGTGAGTACCACTCAAGTAGTGAAAGATGTGCTTAACCGCCTTCCAATGCGTGACTCCTGGGCAATGCATAAACCTGCTCATCCATGAGACAACAAACTGAATATCTAGCCAAGTAATGCATAAGTAAATCAAGCATCCAACAGCCTGCTGATAGAGAACAACATCAAATGCATCTCCAGCATCATGAAGACTCAATCGTAAACCTGTCTCCATAGGAGTGGCAATAGGCTTACAGTTTTCAAGGCCAAAATGCTACAATAATGTGTTAATATATTTCGTTTGACACAAAGCCATTCCACCATCAACTTGCATAAACTGAATGCCCAAATAGTGATGCAAATGCCTCAAATCAGACATCTCAAATGAGGCATGCAAATCAGCCTTGAAATCAGCAATATGCTTCTCAATAGGACCAGTGAGTAGCATGTCATCAACATAGACAACAATGATCAGAAGCACATCATTAGCACGCTTAACATATAAGGTGCTTTTAGTTGGACTGTTCACAAAACCATGTGCAACCAAATAGGCATGTATTTTCTCATACCAAGCACCTGGTGCTTGCTTTAAACTATATAATGCCTTCTTTAACCTGCACACTTGGTTTTCATGCCCTTTCTGCACAAAGCCTCGGGGCTGAAAAACATACACTTCTTCATGCAAGTCACCATTCAGAAATGTTGTTTTAATGTCCAACTGATGTACATTCCAACCATGATGGGCTGTAAGTGCACAAATGCTCCGAATAGTAGTCATACGGCATGTAGGTGCAAAGGTCTCATCAAAATCAATGCCTCTTTCCTGCGCATAACCCTTTGCAACAAGCCTAGCCTTATACCTGTCAACTGTACCATCAGGTTTACGCTTCAGCTTGTATACCCAGTTAGTGCTAATGGCCTTCTTGCCAGGAGGCAAGTCACATAAAGACCATGTACCATTCTTCATTATAGCATCATATTCAGATTGCATGGAAGCCATCCAATTTTTTGAATTCTGTGCTTCATCAAAAGAAACAGGCTCATTCTCATCACAGAGACTAGATGCAGCCATAGCATAGCAATTTGATGCAAAGGAGGCACTATGAGAGCCTGAACGAGTACGATATGACAAAGGTGCATCTAATTTGCTGTCACGCAAAGTCTGCACCAACCATTTTGGTATAGTTTTTGCTTGCTCAATATCAGCTCTCTCATCAACAAGTGCATCATGTAAATCTGCATCAGAAATGGAATTATCTACATCATCATATGAAACCTGCAAAGGCTGAGAAGTTGCCTCATTAGGACCAGCACTAGACTCTCCACGTGTAAAAAGAGGCATCAAAGTATCATACATGTCTTTGGAGCTAACAGATGTCTCCTTAGTACATGAAAGCAATGGCTGAATAGCATCTTCCACAAAGACAACATCACGGCTAACCAGAATGCGTTTAGTCTGTGGATGATACAGACGATAGCCTTTACTTTCAAAACTGTACCCAACAAAAATACATTTTACTACCTTATCATCCAATTTTCTACAATGTTGTTCAGGCACTAGTGCATATGCCAGACAACCAAAAACACGTAGATGAGAACCAGATGGCTTGCGGTCATGGCAAGCCTCATATGGAGTGATAGACTGTAGCGCTTTAGTGGGACACCTGTTCAGTACATATGCTGCACACATGACATCCTCAAGCCAGAAACTATGTGGTAAAGCCTGACTCTTGACCATGCACCTTGCCATCTCCATGAGTGACCTGTCCTTCCGTTCAGCAACTGCATTCTGTTGAGGTGTATACGGCACTGTACACTGGTGTTTTATCCCACGTTCAGCCAGAAATGCATTAAAATCAGAAGATATATATTCCCCCCCTCGATCAGAACGGAGGGTGCCCATTTTACATGCTGACAGATTTTCGGCCAAAACCAAAAACTGTTTAAAGGACATGAACACTTTGGACTTTGCTTTGAGTGGATATACCCATGCATGCCTGGAAAAATCATCAATGAAAGTCACGAAGTAAAGGTAATTCCCAAAAGAGGGTGTCTGCATAGGACCACAGACATCACTATGTACAAGCTGCAATTTTTGCATAGCCCGAACTGAACCATCTTTTGGAAAGGAGGAACGCTGCATTTAGCCCAAAATACAGCCTTCACATACATGTTTTCGAGGTGCCTCAAGCTTGGGCAAAGAAGACACCATATCAGATTTCTGCAGGCGTAGCAAACTAGCAAAATTCAGATGTCCAAAGCATGCATGCCAAAGCTTTGCATCTGACATAGCCTGAGAATCATGAACTGCACATGTCGAATCATTTACAAAACTTTCATAGTCTATGAGCTTATATAGCCCACGACATAAAATGCCAAAAGCAATAATAACGTCGCCATTTGACAGATCATGAACTGAAAATCTGTCATCAACAAATTTCACAACCAAGCCAATCTTGGCTAATGTAGAAACTAATAGCAGATTCTTCTTGATCCCTGGCACAAATAAAGCATCTGACAAGGTGAAAGAACTACCATCAGCAATAGTCAGAATGATCTAACCAACTCCCATAACAAGATAACAGGAGTTGTTGGCACATGTGACAGTATTCCCTGTAGGGGCAAGCTTGAGTGAAGAGAAGAAACTACGCTACGAGGTAATATGTTTGGTCGCCCCACTATCAAAGTACCAAACATCTGAGTCCACTGCAGACATGCACTGCTCATGAGAAGATGGGTCAAAACTGCAAACAGTAGTAAACGCCCATTCTTCTTTCTGCACAAGATTAGCAAACTCTGTTTTGGTGTAGAGGCTTCTGCAACAACCATTCCAGCCTCCTTTTTCTTTGCCTCTTTTGCAGCCAGTTTTGGACAGTTCTTTATGATATGATCATTCCCTTAACAGTACTTGCAAAACAATTTCTGCTTTTCTGATTTCTTCTCATCTTTATCCTGGTTTTTCGAATGTGCAACATTTGCAGATTTCTGCTTACTAGTAGAAGAGCTCCATTTTCCTTTGCCCTTCTGACTAGCCAGGAAAGCTTGATCTGCAACATGCATAATCGACCTGTTCTGCCTGGACTGATCTTCTTGCAATAGAAGAGAAACTAACTCCTCAAATGATAAGGCATTCGGATTGCCTTTCATCATCAATCAAAGAGTAGAAGCAAAACTCTGATATGAATCAGGAAGACCATTCAGAACAGTCTGCACAAGTGAGCTATCTGGTATAACCTCATCAGCAGAAATCAACTGTTCCTTCAAATCTTTGATCTTTGTTAGGAAACTGTCCATAGAATCACCTTCATTCATTTTCTCACTCTCCAACTGTTTTCGGAGATAAGCAACACGAGCCTCATTCCTAGCTTGGTACAATGTGGTAAGTGTATCCCAAGCATCCCTAGATGTTCTGCAAGAGCGTATGTGAGGAATAATGGCACGTTTGACAGACAAATCTATCAATGCATGTGCCTGGGCATCTCTGCCATCCCAACGAATCTGCTCTGCAGTAGGTGCAACATAAACAACAGCACGAACAGGAATCTGCGGAATATCATCTTCGACACCATCTTCATCAGCTCCAACACCTGTATTTGTAGTACCTGTCATTACAGGTGTAACAGGACGTCTTTCAACACCCTGCACAATGTTCCACAATCCTTTTGCAACCAATACATGTCGCATCATATACGCCCATAATGGGTAGTTGGTACCATCCAACTTATCCTCAACAGCCAACATACGAAATACATCACTGCTTTCAGCCATGGCCGGTGACTAAAATACCTTGATGCAGAAAATTGACTGTATCTCAAAAAGTTGAACGGAACTGCC